>JABCKG010000122.1:0-28367 GCA_018851835.1 Hypsizygus ulmarius | reverse complement strand
GTTGTCATTGGTAGTGGTACGTAGGAGCCATGAAGCAGAGGGCGAGGAAGCTGAATTTGGAAGGGCTTTACTGGCAGACCGCGTTTGGCGTGTCGAGCGTGTGGATGGCGTGCGCAGGCCAAGCAATGAGTCGAAACTCGAGAAAGAGCGCAGACGGGGGTAGAGCTGATCGACATGCGGTACCGCCACGGAATCCATGAAGACTCCTCGTTTACGCTTTTTCGCAATGGGAAGGGGTGGCAGAGTCAGGTTCATATCCTTGGAAGATGACGAATGCTGGCTGGGGCTGGTGGCGACGAACGCATCATCGCTGCTATCACTGCCAGCAACGACGAGGATCGTCTCCACATTCCTTTCGTCCTCAGTATCCTCTTCAACATCAACATCGTACGCGATGGCCTTCCTCCCTTTCTTTGAGGGAGTTGGTCGCTCATCCCTCCCAAACTCCTCGTCAGGCATCCTCCTCTTGCCCAAAGAACACGACTTAGTCGTCCCAGCAATACTTGCATGCTCAGGAGACCGAAGCGCGATCCGTTCGGCCACTGAGCGTATGTGGATAGGGGAGGGTGATTCGTTCTCTTTATTCTCGCCTCCAAGCCTCCTACGCTTGGCCGAGCTGTGCCGAGGGGAGCCGGGTGTGCGTCGTGGCGTCTGAGGCTGAGATACACCAATAAACAAAGCGGGAAGGGGAAGAGCAAGAGAAGCGGCGATAGAAGACGGCATAGGAGAGGTAGCTGAAAGGAGGGGAAGATGGGCGAAATGGTGGATGGACGGCTTTTGTGGACGTGGAGGGGTCGAAGGAGAAGCATAGGAAGTGGAAGCGGAGGACGTGGTCGGTGTGCATGGCCTTGTAGGTACCACAATGGTCGCAGAACCTGGGGTGACGGTTGCGGGGGAGGTGCAGAAGGGTGCTGCGAGGGAAAAGGCCGTAGGTTCTGAGGACGATCCGCACGATGCTTCTGAAACTTCCTCTGGCTTCACCTCCTCTGCATTGACAGCATCGCCGAAAACGATCTGGAGGGTTATCTTGATCTCATCTGGCCATCCCCCTTCTGGTTCCGCAAGACGTCCGTAGGTCGCTTCCCAGAAATCTTTAAACGCCTCAGTAGCCACGACCCGCATCTCCTTGCGTCCGGAGAATGGGGAGCCGATAACTGCCGCAAAGGTCCGGAGAGTGTCAACCGAAAGACGGAGTCCTTGAATGCGTACAAGGATGTTTTGATATAATGGAATGATCTGTTAGACGACAGCACATCAGCAACAGCCACAAAAGAAATCGAAGAGATGGAAATCACATCATAGTCCAAATCCTCAACATTCCACGCACACTCGGCATCCTCAATCCACACAACCATGCTCTCTCCCAGTGCCTCCACCAATGCACGCACCATCTCACCAGGGCACGCCGCCACAACCTCAGAAACTGCTCGCCCTGCCCACATGAAAGTCTGATTCAGGCGCGGCGGGGGTGGATACGCCTCGCGCATGACGTCGTTCACGAACTCCAACACACTGTCGGGCAGCTCGCGGGCGTCGGCGATCTCCTTTGCAAGGTGCGCCATGACGAACTCAACAAGACGGATACACGATGCCGCAGCGGTAGGGGAGGAGTGGTTTGTCGTGGAAACAACGTGTGTGAGCGTGGAGAGGACCGTGAAGGAGTCGTAACCGTAGTCGAGAGCTTTGGCAATGGCGTGCTCGAGGAGGTCGCACCATAGGCTGTGGTCTTTTGGTTTCAGATCGAATGGGTCGTGGTCCCTACAATTTATGCGGGTACCGTTAGCAGATGCACTTTGAAGGAAGTAAAAGTAGCAGGGGAAAAGAAAAACACTCACATGAACGGAACACCAAGAATCACGACAGCACCCTCCCATTCCGCCTCTGCCGTCCCCATCCACTCCCTCACGAACACCCGCCACACCACACATCTCTCTTCCGCAGACCACCGCCACTCCCACGCACGCTCCCCCTCGTCATTCGCATATCCCCAGAACGCCTTGAGCGCCTCGACGCCGCAGACCCCCAGCACGTCGACGCAGAACGCCGCCCACTCCTCGTTGGCGGATTCGCGTTCCTTGTCCTGAGAACCGAGAGAAAATGGGTTATATCCCGATGAAGCAAAATCGGTGAACTCTTCTGCATTTTTCATGAGACATGCAAGGAGCTTCGACCCGGCATTTTCAAGGAGGGCGTGGGGGACTAGAGTGCGCGTGGCGGCCCACAGGTCTTTCGTGAATCGGAGTTTGAGGGTATTGGTGCTTGTGTTGCTGGTCACCATGGGGAAACTTGACTTCCGTGATTTACATGGGGTGGACGCGTATTTCGGTGTCAGGTCGAGGTTCGAGTCTTCCAGGATATCGTCAATAAGCACGTTCACGGCACAGAGCGCAAACTCTGCCACGCCATCATCATCTGCTGCATCTAGACAAGAGATCAATTACGGCATGAGCAATGGTCTATGCATCCTCACACATGAATGACAGCTCACCGAGCAAAGCTCCGACACGCACACCGACCAAACCATCCCATATCCTCACCAAATCACGCCACAGGGCTTTTGTCGGCACGACCTCCCACATCCCCGGCGATCCCAATATGCCCCTCCACGCCTTCACGAGCCCCTCCCACACGCCGTCCCGCACCATCTCCTCCCTCGTGAGTGCACGCACATCCTCCGCCTTGGGAGTCTCGTCGTAAACTGGGTTGATGGCGCTCTTGAGGGAATTGAATTCGACTGTGAGGAGGCCTGGGATAGCGGAGAACAAAGACCGCGGGATGAGCGTGGCGGATTGCTGGGAATCGGAGGGGTATGAGGACGATTGAGAGGCTCCAACGAGCTGCTTAAGCACCTCGACAGCGCTGCTGCATGTGTCTGTGTCCTTAGAGACCATTGTATTCAGAATCTCGAATACATTACCCAACGACTCGTCGTCCTCATTTTTACGGCACATTGGCACAGAAGACGAGCCCAGCTGGGCAACGATGGTGCAGATCCCCGTCTCGAGCTCCGTGACAGACGATACAAGCTCCCACCAGATTTGACGGGCCTTCTTCTCCTTGGCTTCCCGTTTCTCCCTTTCCCCATCACTCTCGATCTCGTCCTCCCCCTCGTCATCGCTGTCGTCTCCGGGTGGCAGCAGAGGCTGCACATACGCCCAGGTGATGCATCGCCACATGATACACGCGACTCCGCGGACGGTATTCCGCTTGTGCCGCATCCCTAACGACGCGAGCGTCGATAAAGTCCTAGATAGCTTCGGGTCGGTCGTGAGCGCAGAGTTGAGGAGGACGATGAAGGAAGACAGGACACTCAAGCCCCAAACTGGGCCATGTGCAGTGTGTATAGGTTCTGCGGCTTGAAGGGTCGTGCGGAGTGTGCGAACTATCTGGGACTCTTGCGAAGCGGGTTTCGTGGGTGAGGATGGGGACTTGGTTGGGGACATGAGCTTGGGAGGTGGTGGAGTCGTGATGAAGGCAGAGACCATTTGGGATATCCGTGTGTGGATTGCGGAACGGGGGAT
This sequence comes from Hypsizygus ulmarius, assembly GCA_018851835.1. NCBI lineage: Eukaryota > Fungi > Basidiomycota > Agaricomycetes > Agaricales > Lyophyllaceae > Hypsizygus > Hypsizygus ulmarius. The sequence continues at coordinate 24,846 of JABCKG010000122.1, read as the reverse complement.
CTCCGTGGCACCGAGCACAAATCCACCGAGAGCATGGCATGCTTGGGTGCGTAGGGTGAGGGTGGGTGCAAGGAGGTTGGAAAGGATGGAGGGGAGGAGGGCATAGGTGAATTTGGGTATAAAGATGGAGGGGAGGTATATTGAGAGGTCATGGATTGCCTGAGTGGATATGAAGTCAGTATATGCTATCAGTGAAAGCGAGAAAACTTGCCTTGAGCCCGTCACTTGCAGATCCCTTTTTGCCTTCCTTGCCCAGTTCGCCGTCGATTCCACGGCGTAGGGCCAATGCAATGCGATCGGCTGCGGGAGCCAGTACTTCTGACGGTAGTCGCTGGCTTTGAATAAGCCATATTGCGAGTGCGCATGTCTTCCGTGCATTCGGAGTAGGCAGCTCATCAGCGAGAGGAATTGCCAGCACCGCCGTCAGGATCTCGCGCAACTGCGCGTCTGGAATCATATTTAGTATCCCTTCAAAACAACTTTGAACGCAGAACAGCTCACCTGTGAAGATATTTCGGACGGCAGGGAGCGTGAAAGCAAGCGAGAGAAACCTGATGACTGCATGACTCGCTGTGCACAGGTCTCGCGCATATTTGACCTGCTCAGCCGTCATGCCATCCTTCTTCTTCCTAGGCGTGTTCTTCGGCGATGGCAAGAGAATTCTCATTGACGGTTCCTCCTCTCTCCCAACACTATTTGGGTCAACCAGTGCCCTTCCCAAATCCCTTACCACCGCATTGACAAAAAGCTTCCGATTCTTCCTCAGCGGTTGAAAGAGCGGCCATGACGCGTCGACATCCGTTGCACCTGTCACCGATGCACGCAGACGTGCAGTAAGAATGCTGTATGCCTCGATGAGGTGGCGCAGTTCCGTGGCATCGTTTGACCCGACAATGGTCGACACTGGATACTCCAGATACGCCAAGTTTACCAGCGGATCCGAAGGTTCAGGTGTGATCTCGCGTTGCGGCTCCTCGGGGAAGGGCACCAACAGAGCATTGCACTTCTTGAGAATCGATTTCGCCGGTGGAAGTTTCGACGCGCTCGCTGTGGTCGGCAACTTGGGAGACGCTCCCAAAATATGAACTTTATTGACTGCTGAGAAAATAACGCGAGCTGATGGATCCAAGTCGCGGTTCTCCTTGTCCTTGCCGCGGTGCGACGTGCTGGGTGGTGTCAACAAAGACATTGAGAGGATTCCCTGCTGTTTCTCCTTAAATTTTGGGATACTAGTGAGAGAAGGTCGTGATCCAGATGAGAAAGAGAGAAAGCAAGGAAATGAGGAATATGGGCACTGTGGACCGTCTGTCGTGTTAAAGACAAGACGCGAAAGTTCCTGGTGTAATGCGTGACAGATGTATGGTGTCACTTCTGTGACAATTAAACAGCTTTATTGACGCGTTGCGTGCCTTGTTTTCTGACGCGTTGCTCATGAACTCCGGGCCGGTGTCCCTTGTGTCCCTGTTCCCAACTCATTGCCTACTTACTGATTTTTTGGAAAGTGAAGATGCCATCCATCAAACCCTACAATCACCATCATCATCATCATTCCTGGTCCGAGAAAAGATAAGTGTCCCCCGGCCTAGGTGGGACAGACTGGCGCGCTGCTTTCTTTGTTTACGGCGTGGAGTGACCTCAGGCGGTACGTATAATGGCAACGCCTCTTCTCGAATGCCTATCGTTGCTTGAAGTAAAAGCATTGTATAAGTTAACAGTTGCATCATGATCATCTGCGGGAAGGTTACACGACGTGGCGGCAAGTACCACGTCGTATGAGCTTACCCAGGCCATCCGCCGCACTCTTCGCCGCCGGGGGAACGCACAGAACAAAGTACGCCTTCCACATAGAACGTCTGATGGTCAGTTAAAGCGTCAGAGAGAGAAGTAGATATGAGGTACCTACTGGAAGATCATTGACCCTTGCTCGATCTCACGACCATGACTGAGCAGAGGCGGGACCTTGAAACCACCATCGTGAAGCATGAGCAGCGTGTTTGACGCCACAACGTACTTATAATTAGAACCAGAAAAAAAGATGTCGTGCCTGCGATTATATCGATGATCACATTCGTTGTGATGAACGACACATATTGACTTCCAGTTTCGATGTTGACCTTCATCGATAGAGGTTGTATAACTGGTCAACAACCATATCGCAGTCCGTGGAAGGTTTTAACTTGCAATCTTCAGTATACCATAAGAAAGTGTCAGCCTGAAGGGTTCGATTCAAAGTCATAGTCGTAGTCATAGAAGTGAACCTGGCAGAACGACATGAGACGGACGACAAAATAACGACCTGTTGGAACTTGAAAAACTCTGGGGTGGAGGATCTCCATCCGATGAATAGCCAGACCACAGCAATACGACAAGTTCCAATGTACATGTACTGTGCGCTCCTCCAAGCTTTGTGCTATTCGAACACAAGACCGCGACAAGCAGAGTAAAGCGACCACCCAAGCACCGCGGAGTGGAATCAAGAGATAACAAGAATGAAAGATAATCCGTGGGCATACACATTCTATCTGACGCCTTTCAACATTGAGACACGGGGCTTGTGTTTCCTGTAGAATATAGGCTATACCGCTGGCGGAGAAGGAGGGTCATTTGACTTTAGAGTGTGCCTTTGTGAGCGACGTGATGATCACATCGACTGTGCCTTCTTCCAGCGACAGTATGGACCGAGCTCAGATAGAATGTGAGTTCCGGTGTTATTCAAGATACGAGCAATGTAAGACCAGAGAGGAATTTGCGGCTGTGGTATCGTTGCCTACACAGGCCACAGGTCCGACGAGATGACAGAACAAGCGCAAGCAACGCACCGCACGTCAAAGTCACTGTGGCGTCGGCCTTCGAACGCCCTGCGGCACCCAAACGGATATGAAGGACCGGTCAGGATGTTCACTGGGTAGTTGTCGGTGCAGATCGCAGCAAGTTTATCGTTGCCCTGAAAGGCTGGACATGCCATCATTCCAGGAACGAATCGTTACGCGTCGATGGTACGCTGGTATTTTCTCGTCCTTGTGCGAGTGCAACTAAGATCATTGGAAACGAAAATGTGACGTACTCGGCACATTGGGCGCGAGTGTATCGTGTTCATGATTGAATTGCTAGTGCCTCAGGCAAAACTGACAGCTCCAGGCAGGATGATAAGTTTAACGAACCAGCGCGCGTTGAGCAAGGAAGTGAGTGACGCAGCTAAAGAGTGTCACTTCGTGTAGACGAAGGCCCAGGGGAAAACACGGAGGACATGCAGCCTGTGGCGATCCCGCCCGGAATTCAGAATCCCCGTCCTGCTCGAGACTCCAGGCCTCCAGGTGCGACGGTTAATTGGTTAATTAAATTTGAAAAGCGGATAGTCGGACTCAGAGTCGGGGAGCGGCGTAAGCTCAACCAATGGTCATCCACGCTGACCTGCAATGATGTCAAAGTGTCGAAAAAGGTCATCGCGTTCGGGGCTCGGCCTTGATGTGCTCTTTTTTGGTGGTCGAGGCGGCTTGTGAAGAGAGAGTGTCGGATGTCGGTGGGAGGGACATCGTTTTGGCTGCCCATTACTGGCAGGCGTCACTGGACAGCCATACACGGCTAGAGTCTACCAGCCCGGAGTACTGTCCGTTTTCGTCATTGCAAAGCGGTGTTTTCGCCAGGCGTTCAATGTGCACGAATCACAAACGATCGCTTCCTTAGAGCCTTGAGGCCAAAAGATGCACAGCGAAGCCTGGATGCTGCTTGCGTGCATGCACGCGATAGAGCTAATCTAACTTCCCGAAGGTATCTTGCAAATCGTTTGGCTACGATCGCCCGTTTTCTTACGATGTAGTACTGAGAGGGAGATGGCTGCTCCGTATGAGCCTTGACGGGCGATTCTTGCGCCTGGAAGTGGAAAGCGAGGTCATGGATTGGGCTAGGGAACTTTGATGGGCGCTTTTTTGGCTTCAAAGTTGACGAAAGTAGCGGAATGGAAGACTGGTACCCTGTGCGATGGACGTTCAAGAAGATTGAGGATTGCATTGAAGAAGTGGGGAAGCAGGATCTAGACATCTGATCATTGTGATATGATGGGCACATGGACATGTTTCGTGAACTGTGCCGCAGAATCGGTCATGAGTTGCCCGAAATCCCAGGCATCTCTGGGGCGGTGGAGCCGAGGGAATTGGTATATAACTTGAGACCCGAACCGTCTATTTGCAACTCATCCCACTGCGACTATTCCCTTCACCCGACGCCTTGTCTATAAAACAAGCCCCTCTTGTGCATTCGACCAAAATATCCCACATCTTTCACGTCTTACGCACAAATTCCAACGCCATGATGACCCCATTCTCCAAGACCTTCATCTTCACCATCCTCGCCCTGTTCATGACGCTCGTCGCCTCAGCACCTATCAGCCCGCGAGACGTCTTTGTACCCCCAGTCCTGTACCCGAGAGCGGGTACGGTCTGGAAGGCAGGAAGCCGCCACAATGTCACCTGGTATGTTCACATCGATGCGAAATTCTTTTGGGCATGGAACTAATTCTGGACATCGATTAGGGACATCTCGAGCCCCCCTGCCCAAATTACCAACAAGCGCGGAATGATCGTCCTCGCAAAGGGAAATCTCCTTGTCGGCCTTGGTAAGTCTTGCGTACTGAAGCACCTCTTGCCAGCTAATTAATATTTTACGCAGAGCACCCATTAGCAAAGGGTTTCGACATCTTGACTGGTAGGCAGGAGGTCCAAATTCCCAAAGACACTAAGCCAGGCGATGACTACTCCGTCGTTGGTGAGTAAAGCCTCATCGTGCAGCTCCACACGGTCAACTGATCCCTTCCGATGGCAGTGTTCGGAGACTCCGGGAACAACGGGGAGCGGTTTACGATCACCAGCTGAGAGAATCACAACTCCACCGCGCTTTTATGATCATGAGAACGACATTCACAACGACACTCTTCACTTACTTATCTCACGGACTTGACGCTAAAAATCATCGCACGGACATGATTGTACTCATCCCATCATCACTCACGGCCCGGACCTTGTTCGGTTTCGAACTGTATTGTTAGCTACCTTACCCACAATATAATCTAATTCCTGGGCTCGCATACGCTGCCATATCACCTTTACCGTTCTATATGTCGCGAGTGAAATCGAAGCTTGTCTGCTGTTTATTGGCGGATCAAAACAGGACGATATGTATTCTACGCGTATGATCAATGATAATTGCCATCAAATGACATGTGCCACGTGCTATGATCAAGGTACTTAAGCAAAGTTGTTGAAGTTCTCCTTCGACGGATTTTGGTTGTTCTCCCCCATCACAGTTCCCATCGTCGACGTCTCGCGATCCTAAGACGTCTATAATGATGTATGCTTTTGCGATCCTGTTTTTTTCGTTCCTCGTCTCGTTGGTCAATGCCAGTCCCTTGCTCAGCCTGCGCGACGTTTTTCACCCCATATCACGAGTCCGAACGAGAATACTGTATGGCCCATTGGAACGAAGCAAATTGTCACCTGGTATTTTTTCTCTCAACTTTTGATACCGGAATTCCGGATCCTGACGGACTAACAATTTTAGGGAGACAGCAGACATCCCTCCAGACTCTCAGCTCACGAGCACAAACGGAAGGGTTGTATTGGGGCATCTGGGGCCTACTGGCGGACTGAACCTTCAACTCGGTTAGCTAGCACGTTGAAAGACCCGGACCGCAGTCATGAACTTATCGCATTCACACAGATAACCCTCTTGCTGAGAACTTCTATATCCGTTTAGGGAAGATCGAAATCACAGTTCCGTCTGTCCCTCCCAGAAACGACTATATCATTGTCCGTGAGTGTCCACAAGCTTTCCATTATATCTGTCAACAACTGACATGAATCGATTGACAGTCTTTGGTGACTCCGGAAATGCAAGCCCTGCGTTCGCTATCACACGTATCACGAACGGCGAACTCAGCTCCAACTCCTCATCATCCGCATCCTTGACCTCATCATCTGCATCGGTGATCCCGACATCTGCGTCGGTGACCCCGAAGTCTGCATCAGTGACTCGGTCCTCGTCCAGTGAATCACTCATAACGACGCCCATCCCGATCACCGGGTCCGTGATCACAGGGGGCGAATCATCTGTCACTAGCCCAACGACTACCGAGACCCTGCCCTCGTCGATACTCCCTGACCCATTGACGACGCAATCTGTACCAGTCCCGCAGACGACAGTAAGCGAATCCACTTCTGATATTGGTTCACCGGCACCTACCTCAAATTCGGCATGGGCTTCATACCGATTCAATTCAATATATACGCTCTCCGTTGGCATCGCGTCCTTGTTTCTTATGCTAGTTGTCTAAGATGACTGGCACCAGACTTTTCTTGGATATGGACGACTCATCTTTTATGGGTGGTTGAGCAAATGGCTCAATTGAATAAGAGCGGAAGGGTTTTTAATCCTTTTTGACTTGCTCTCTACCACGAACTTTCTATCTAACTTGTCCGTGCTTTATCCCGGGGCATCTTATCTCATGAACATTTTAATAATGTATCAATACCACGATCATCTCATTACCCTCACTCTTTTCTAACGAACCCTTTTAGCTTACTTTCAGTACTGTACGTAGGATCACTCACTCACAAGCATCTTCTGGAATATATCCATGTTCCGCTGTGTACATAAAAACACTTACACGGTCAGAACTTAGTGCACCGTTCTGGAGAGTACAACAAGTTCCACAATGAGGTGACATCCCTGCATCCCATGAGTACGTGTATACATGGGAAAATAAATTGAGGATTCCAACATCATCGCAGAGAGTACGCATCAAACACTAGGTTCGATTGGGTCTTCGTAGGAAATAGCTAATGAATGTAAGACGATCGTATACGTCGTATAGTAGGAAGAGGAGAGGGGAGACCGCGTGGGGATCACAAGGACTTCCAGAGTCCGCCCCACGCCTTCCAGGGTCGTAATAGGATAGGATGTGACAAGTTATAAGGACAAGAAGTTTAGCTCTACGGATACAAAATGTTTGGGACGGAACCTTCTATACGCCACTGTTTGGGCGTAGTTCTAGATTGTAAAACAACGACGTTGACGTGATATTGTCGTGTGCCCAGATGGGGATAATGGGGGGGGTAGCGCGTGTTGATGTGGAGGGCTGTGGGTGCAGGTTGAGAGGCGAGGTTGAAAGAGGTTACGGATGACGGCGATGACGGCGGCGACGCGGAACGATGTGATGTTTATCTTGGGGATGATGGGCATTTAAGGTTTCCAGCCCTTGGCCATGAAGTGCCACGAGAGCCTGATCTGGCCCACGCTCAGCGCGTCCAGCTTCTTGAATAGCGACGGCGACAGGTCTAGTTGCGTACACGCCTTGGGTAAGTCGTCATCCAGCGCAGGGTGACACTAGCGGGTTGGCTTACCGAGATCTTCAGACCCGCAGGACTGGCAGCTGTCCCTGGTTTTGCCGTAGACTTTCCTGCCGTTCTTAGGGTTAACGATTTCGACCCACTGCGCAATGTGTAAGTTAGCACGGTGTTCAAAGGGATTAGTGGCTTGCGTGGGTACGTACTTGATCGCAGTTGCCGCCACGGTTAGCATCATAGCGGGATTTAGCGATGGCGACGATGGCATCACTATCTTTGTTGACTTTGCCGCAGTTGCCTAGACCTGGAGGAGGAAACAATGGTTGGCATCAGTCAATGCGTTGTGGGTGTAGAGACAAAGAGCTGCACTAACCAACATTGAACCAGGTGCCCTGTAAAGCGACGCAGGATGAGCACATGGTCACGATCGAGGCCGGCGAAGGATACGTACCCTGCCGTTATGAGTGACCCTCTTCTCGAGGTCGACAAGCGTGACATTTGCATTGTCAGCCGGTACCAGCACCGGGGACGCGACCGCGACAAACACAGATGCGAAGAGCGCGAAGAGGAAGACGGCGATACGAAGCATGATGAAAGGGATTCAAGTGAAGGGTTTGGTAGGGTGGGATGAGGTGATGGGTGGCTACCAAGGAAAGGTGATGGAGCAAGGGGGGAGTTGCGGGAGTAAATCGACAACGGCATTTCACAGCAGATCGCAGGTGCCCTTTTATACTTTTTGGCAGATGGGGAGGCTAAGGGTCGTTAGCCTCGCAGGTGTGTTTGGCTGAGCATAATAGCACAAAACAGCTCAGGTACGAAGTGGCGTCGGTGAGTTTTAGGACCCTAAAACCGGAGATATCGAGGTAGTTTTCGCGGTGATAACTCCATTTCGGAGGGCGTGATGGTGTGTACCTGGAGGTACCTGGCTAATTGTAGACCAGAAAAAAAAAAGACCTCTTGCTTCATGCTGGGCATCGCTGGGTAAAACAGTTTCTGGAATTTTCCGATTTCATGAGGGGTGGTCTGTCTTCATTCAGGGAAGTCACCAAGACCAAGAGATGCAAACGCTCGTGGAACCTCAGACCTTGCTCCGAGCAGGGATCATCGGACGAACTTCCGACTGCGGTGATCCACGCTTCTGCGGCGTGGATGGGCGAAATTGGGTCCGTTAGAAAAGCTAGTAAACACGCTGTTATTTGCACCCTACCAAAATATTCTTTGGTCAGACAGTTGTTTTGCAGCGAGGCTCCGTCGTCAACACGTGGAGATGGATGGGAGAACATGGGAAATCTATGTGATTAGTTAGGTAATCGGTACCCTGGTTATCTAATCGCCTTCGTTATGGAGGACCTCCATCCCATGCCAAAATACGACCCAACAAGAACCATGCTTTTCAAAAGTTTTTTTGATCCTCAAATTGAAACCATACGGTAACTCGAGGAAGAGGTGCACTTCGAACAGGATCGAACAGGATCGAACAGGATCGCCAGTTTTTCTTTGTGCCGTCGTTTCACTTCCCGGATCCACTGCGGCGGAACTCATCAGGAGAGGACGGACGTACATGTCGCTCGAGCCTTGGCATTCATGCTAAAATACAGGACTTTCACCCAACTTTCACCAGGCATTTCATTCATCCTGCAGTCGTGCCTCGTCTTTTGCAAGTGTATATCATCAGATTTTGTTCCGATGTGTCTCCTCGCCCATTTTGTGGTGCTATAGGTCTTGGTATAATGTCGCAAAAGAACTAGCATGTCGTCATTTCGTACGTAGTCATTCTTTTTTCGCTGTTATCGTTTCTCCAGATGTTGAACCAACGCCTCGTTCCTTGCTGACCGGCGAATGCCTAAGCTCTAGACGCAGGTTTTAGTCGCGGTTTACGAAATCAATACCATGATTTTGCATGTCATGCTTTCCTGCCACTTCGGTTCGCCTCAGGCTGGAATTCTGCAAAGTCTAAGAAGAACTCGGCTTGATGCTCACTGGTGCACATACGCAAACTTGACTTATAGTCAAAGGCACAACTTCCAGAGTCTCTCAGCCGGCATGTTGTAAATGGCGAACACAGATTCCGCTTTACTGCGTTTGGAATCTGGATTCACTCATGATCATCACTACGAGACGGTAACGAAATACTCTGGAAACTACAGCCAGCCACCACATCGTTCCACCACCTTCCTTCGTCTTCTACATATTGTGTCAGTTTTCGCGCTTACCCGGTCATTGGATTATTGGGTTGTTGCTTTGTCCCACACAAGTCCTGCATACCAACCCCGTTTCAAACCCATCGATCGGCCATCGATTTCCCATCATACCTTGCATTACTTGCTTCAATGACTCCAATCCGATATGAAAATTTATATAGGACGGACGCAGAAAGAAAACGCGTGGATGATTATAACCGGCGAAACACGTTCTGATCTCAAAAGGCAAACAAATGAAAATGACCGCGTGCCTAAGCTTTGAATTCTTGAACCCAAGGCCTGGTAACCAACCGTGGAAACACTTTTTGTTCGCCATCAACACCTGCAATCCACGAGGTACGCAATGGACAGTGTCTCTCTTTTGAGGCGAATGGTGTCCGTATAATGCATTGACAATGAAATTATAAATGAGACCGCCATGGAACGAGTCGCAGCTCGTAGCCGATCATCATCGTCTCCTCTCGACCTCTTTTCATTGTGGAAGTCGGCGGTTTTCATTGTGAGTTCATCAATGACAGCAATCTCATAATGGATTATGCATTGAACCCTCGTGAATGATTGCTTTCTTTTCTGGACTTCACGGAGGTCCGCAATGTACACTCTTGCATCATTGAACCAATATGTCATAGTAATACTTGTTGATTAAGCTCAACATTACCAAGTTCCACCGTGCTACCTGGGGCCTATTACATCAGCGCCCAAACCTGAGATGAGCGCCGTATTACCTCACAGCTCCTGCCCCCCGAGTCTGAAGCGATGACATGTCAAAATGTCAGTTCATGTCAACTTCTGCATGAGAGTGAATTATCTGAATGGTCCAATTTGGAGGCAAGTCACTAAAATACGCTGCCTTGAGTGGTTCCCGTGTTTGGCGACGCGCGGCGCGCGCCAATTAGTCTCACGTGCAGTAGTCTCGTGATTCGATCTTACCGGAGCGCCTGCACCGTGACCCAGCTCCTTGTCCTTTTTCGTACATCGCGTCTCGACAGTCATCACGGGAATTAACGTCATATACTACACAACGCTAAATACGCGAACGTATCATGCAAGCTTCTGGGCAAAGCTATGGCCAAACCCTTCCAGTAAAGTTCTATTGACTAAGATAATCATGAGCTCAGCTGAACACCCTCGGTGGTCGTTTCCAGGACCAGGTGGAACGAATAGCCACCTTATTTGATGCGCATCTAGAGTTGATAGGCGATGTGAGCACTCCTTTCATGAAGGAAAGGATATCAGCACGGCCATTTGCTCATCAAGATACTGTGTACTTGCCAGGTTCGCGAGCTGTATCGGGATCGTGCCGCACTGGACCGAGAATATGCGGCGAAGTTGCAGCTCTTGACGAAGAAGGCTGCAGACAAGAAGAGCAAGATGGAAGCGGCACTTGTGGTTGGTGAACAGCCCACCAAGGTATGGGACAATGATACCCTGAGGCAGAAGTCGAGTCTTCTTCCCTTGTGTAATACGCGTCTATTAATTGATGCGGTACTTGCAGTTCCTTGAACGTCGCCTACACAGAAATCATAGATTCCATGGTCTGCACTGCGCAAGACCACGTAAACATTGCGGACACCCTCACCTCGCAAGTGGTCGATGTTCTGAAAGCCGTGGAGAAGAATGGCGAAGAAGCAAAGAAGAAGGTATTTTGCTGTCTCTTTGGAAGTCTAGAAATATCATAGCTGAGCCTCGTTTCTTTCTAGGAAATTCAATTCTTCCAGAAGCTGCTGGCTGATAGGGATCGCGTCTATGCAGAGCGAATCAAGGTCAGTTTGCGGTCACGCAAGTAATGTTCCTAGTCTAACGACCTGCGCCACCGAATCAGAACAAGCAAAAGGTGGATTTAATTTTGATGGATCATCATGGCTTGGGCTGATGATTTTCCCAAGTACGACGAAGAATGCGGTGAAACAGAAACATATCGCCAGAAGCAGGTATGCTACCCCGCATATCTTGAAAAACTCGATGGAATATTACATCATACTTACATACAAGCAGGGTCGTGCACAGGATGATAGACATGCGGATCGGGCTGCGAAGCAGGCAGAACAACAGCGGAATGACATGCTGAACAGCAAGAAGTGTGTTAGTTCCACAGGGTTTGAACATTCATTGCGAGCCAACCTCTCTTTAACAGCGTCTATCTGATTTCTATTGCCATTGCGAATAACACTAAAGCCCAATTCTACGACACAAATTTACCTGGACTTGAAAATGTGAGTCTTTTCGTTGACACGGGTATAGAAGAGCTGACACACCGGTGTTCCAGCAACTTCGTATGTCTCTCGTTCCCCGATGTCGTCTACGACTACTTAATCGCAACATTCCTAGAACTGCTTCAGAAACGCTTGGTGGAAAGATTCATGAAGATCCTTCAACACTGCCAAGCCTTACAACTCAGTCATCTCGATACTCTGAAGAGCCGTATCAATAGTGTCGAATTCGCGCTTGGGGTTGTCGACGTTTCCAGAGATCAGGAACTTTTCATTCAACACAACGTCAGGCCATTCACAGCCCCAAATGATTGGACGTTCGAGCCCTGTTCTACGCACTATGATACTGCGAGTCCTTTGATCTTTTTCAGTATTGCCAATCCTGCTGATCACTGATAACAGAGCGATATGAGCATAGAGCCCGCGCCCAAGGTGTTCTTGCAGAACAAGCTCATTCGATGTCGATCAAAGCTTCAGGAAATCGCACCTTTGATAGATTCCAAGCGTACGCCTCAACCTCATTAAAGTATTTAAAAATCTAGGCTGATGTACCCTCAGGCAGAGAAATGGAAAAGCTTGCTTCCCAGATTTCGTCGTACGCTGCTGATCACATGCTCGGCAGCATTGACGAGGTATCAGATGTAAGTCTGTCAGGTTAAAATGTAACTCTAACTGACAAGGGTTTATCACGCGGTCGTTTTACAGAACTTCTTAGAAGCGCAGCATCAGCTCTGGTTTTATACGACGTCTGAGAAAATACTCAAGACTGAAGTTGACACGATTGTCGCTGCTATCGGAAGTAGGTCGTACAACGCTCCAACAAAATAATTATTGTTGATGCATGCAATAGATGATGAAGGTGCTCAGCACCCTCACTCTTTCAAGAGCTCCTCATTCTCTATTCCTACACAGTGCGGATATTGTAAAGTCAGTTCGTTATCATGAGGATCTGATTTCAGACTGACTCGCCGCGCAGACTTCGATTTGGGGACTGAGCAAGCAAGGAAAGACTTGCAAAGCCTGCGGCATCAGTGTTCACAGCAAATGCGAGTTGAAGGTACGACACCCATTCCATTGACAAGGAGGGTTCGACCATGATTTTCTCCAGGTGCCTGCTGAATGCCAGCAAGTAAACGCAGTCAGTCGAACACCGTCAATTTTGAGTCAATCGTCTTCAATATCACATTCAGGTTCTCGAAGTACGCAACGATCTTGCAACCTCATATCCACTGATCGAACTGTGACCATCAGCGGTGCCACCCATTGAAGTTCCGACTGCCTCTTCTTTTGTCCAACCCGTGGTCGCAGAAGAAGAGATATACCCAACCGCCCGTGTTTTGTTCGACTTTTCGGCGACATCCGAATTTGAACTTGGCGTTTCCGGTAACAATCATCCTTTCTCACGTATTGTGGGCGCAGCTAGTACTGATTTACCTGCTGCGTAGAGGGCGAGACCGTCCGTGTTGTGGAGCCTGACGATGGGTCTGGGTGGGTCAAGGTGGGGAATTCTAGCGGTAGGGACGGACTAGTGCCAGCGTCGTACCTAGATCAAGACGGCGCTAGCCAAGCACAGGTCACCGCTAACCAAGCGCCGGTTGCCCATGGGGGTTCCGGTAAATACGGTAAGCATCATAATGAGTTTGTGCCACAATTCACCACTAAATTCTGCTATGCGCCTAGTGCGTGCGATATACTCGTATCAGGCACAAGGCAAAGACGAGCTTAGTCTCACAGAAGGAGCGATCGTCGAGCTCACTAGTGGACCATCCGGTGGACAACATTATGGTAACGGTTGGTGGGAAGGTAGGAACCTTTTCTAGTCTCTATAGACCTTCTTTTCATTGTTATCTTATACAGGATTCGACTCGAAAGGGATTAAGGGAATATTTCCCAGCAACTACGTATGTTGTTCAGCCTATCGTTCACGCACAAACTAATACATGTTCCACAGGTGAAGATGGCGTGATTATGCATTACATTTCCTAACTCTATATCGCACTGATTCACACATAATATACATCATCCTCATGTATTACTCCGTCTCATGGACAGAAACCTTTCTTCCTTGAGTCTAACAGGAACATCAACACCCCGCAAGATAAGGAGCATCGCTGCGTCGCTAGATGCATCACGAAGCAGTTGGACATTCAGGAAGTCGGCATACTCCACCATCTAGACTCAGTTCGACTCGACCCTGTTCTTCTGTCCCACAGCGAGGGTAAAACCCTGCTCTCTGTGCTTCTGAGCACGGCGACTCCTCTGGCCCGTTGATTGAGCGGTGTGAATTTCGCAGCAGCCTTTATTTTGAATAACGTTTGGCAATTTCCAAACTAAATTAGGAGGCCTGAGATAAATTGTGATATCACAGCTCGCCTCGTTGAGAAATTTCGACGTTTCGCGATCCGTGCGCTGTGACGAAGACTGGAGAAATGAACGACGGGGAAGAGACCGGATTGTGAGTATGATCACCGTTGGATATATAAAGCTAAGATGTCGGAGATATGAACAAGAATTCCAGGAATGTCATGACCTATGTCTTGTAAGCATCGAATTAATTTGCCACCGATGGTTAGGTGTGACAGGTGGGGATCTGGGGTTTTGTACATCGCTGAGAATGGGGCTGTGTTCGAAAAAAATTGCCCGCTGGCAATAAAGAGGTAAGAGAAAAATAGGGTGGTATGTTCTCTACATCCACGACGAAGGGTAGCTAGGAAGCAGGAGTCCAGCGAACAATCGAGCGGGTGATTTCGACGATGGAGGAGCGGGTAGCCGTCTCTGCACGAAGGGTCGAAGTTCCAAGGAAATGTTCCTTCAAAGAGGCCCAGAAACTGACACGCGAATTACGACTAAACGAGACTCGAACCCCTTGACAACAATCTTCCGATTTAACTCGTCAGAGCCGTTTCAACGCGTGGAACATTGCATACCATTTCACCTTCCTCTCATGATTGATAAATCCTTCCACTGGACCCCTCCACGAAGAACGACGAACCATACCACGGAGATGACTTTGTGAAAGGGATCGAGACCAAGTGGGTGTAAAAGTGCCGAAGAGCTGTTCCATGGAGCTTCTGTCCATGTCAGAAGCGTAGTGTGCCTATCGATGAGGCGATGAGGCATCTTGGGTCATTGGAAATGTCGAATATGGCGCACGGACGGCCCCGGAATGAAACCAAAGCCATGCATGCATCCCAAATTATGGGGTGGTTCTGTGACACTAGCCCACACGGCACACAAATATTCGGTCATGGCTGTCCTAGACACGTCTGACACCGAGTTCTCGTTCTCGCACTATAAAGGTGACGGAATGATGAAGAATTCCCCAACAGCCCAGTCCTTGTCCCCCTTCGCTGGCCTCTCGCCAAGGAATACCGCTCTTCCAGATTGTCGATAATCCCCTGCCGCTCCCTGGCCTAGCGACATTGATCGCAGGGACTGTGGTAGATATCCGGAAGGCCTCGGCGTAAGCATCCCCTGCGCTCACCATACGGCCTCTAATTCTCTGGTTTTCGAGGACATTGACGCCCCACAAGCATAGATCGGCGACCCTAATCAAGCTGCATCGAAGCACTCAAGCAGGGTCTCGATAACCAGCGCCAAGTCTCTCGTCGCAAGAAGTCATCCCGGATCACTGACCATTGTCTGGCATCTCGCCATGAAGATCTCGTTCACGGACGACGAAACGAGGTGAGTTACGGGCCTGACCCTAGCTAACTAATTCCTCGAATAAAGTTTCGTTCGAAACGTTGCTCGATTGGCCGGCTACGATTTTCCTACACATTGTTCGTTGCGGGATAGATATACGAACGGCGGAGCGGTGAGTTGATGACCATGCAAATATGTCGCCAGATTTTCTGAACAGACAGCAACAGACACAGTATCCTGCTCGAGTAGCTATATATCACGATTATTCGCCGACATCGAGCATCGCTTTTCACAGCGAGATTTCCTCCTGGTCCGATTCATCCTTTCGCGCTTCGCCGATCACGCAAGCATGACATACCAAACATGATACCCCTCTCCTGGCTTGTTTTTGAATTCTCTACTGGTTTTCTTTTCTTCTCATAGCATTTTTCATACCTTTCCACATCTCGCCGGTCGCAGTTGCTCGCGCTCCATATGCTCCCGTCTTCTTCGGTATCATCATCACAGAGTCCACTCCGAGTACACTTGATTGTGTCGTTCCTGGTGTGGTCACCAGGCTAACGAGAGGGTACTCCTGCGATGGATGACTGCAATGATGATTCCATTGCAGATGTTGGGGTGATATGGGCACAGCTCCTGGTGGAGATCTTCTTTCCTTTGTGTCACTTTTTTTGAATGGCGGCCTTGGGGTTGACGATATTCGAGACACCAAGAGGTTAACATGGGTTTAGCACAGATACATAATAGTGAGAGCCAGTATATCAGATGAGTCCTCTTCCATTTCGTTGCAAGTTAGGCTGCCAGAAAGCTTCTTTAGGCGGCGGGAATTCCGATTATCGCTAGAAAGCGCTCCAAGGACATTGAGCAAAGCAAGCGGTGTTCTCCCTAGGGCCTAGTCCATAGAACATCATCTGTAGATCCACGTATAGTGTACTTGGATTTCACCAGAGATATAGGAGAGTTCATATTTGCCCGACGCCCGTCATGGAGCGGAGGAGACGATGTTCTTTCATCACGCGCACGTGACGATCGCTCAGTGACCTAGTCAGCGTTCCGAATTCAAGCTGCTCACTGTTCACCCGGTAAAGCAGAGGTGACAACGCAAGGGAAGCAAAGCAATGGTAGAAAACTAATCATACAACCAAATACAAAAAAAAGGCAGAGAATGCTACCGTCCCCCAACCATCCCTGCCCTCATATATGGGCCATTCGCACCCATTCCATATGACACCGACGACGGCAGCGGTGTCGGCATTCCGCCCTGCATCGGGCCCATCCCCATCTGCCCCTGATTACCTGCGCCTGGTCCAGGCGTCTGGTTATGCGATTCCCGCGCTGACCCCCGGTCTTCGCGCTCTGCGATGGTCGCGCCGCCGCGCCCGGGGTCCGGGAGGCCGTTCGAGACGGTGAAGGTCTGTCCGAGCCCGTAGAGCTTGCCGGAGTATTCTGAATCATTTATGTGGTCGTTGAAGTAGAGTTCGCGGGTTTTAAAAAATGTGGAGGCGGTGAGGAGGGAGTCGGAACCTGTTTGGTTCGTTGGCCCGATTCGTTGTATCTGGGTTGATGAAGGGTTCAGGTGTTTTATGCGGTATTGATGTAAAGAGGGCGACGTACACCCAGGTCGTCTGCGAGCTCTTGCAGACCTCCTCTTAGCTTTGTGGACCGCATTAGAAACTTGAGGTCGTATACGGTTGGGAACCATATTCGGAGCAGACTGAAGAACTGGTCTTCCGTCGTAGGTAACGACTCTGCGGTCAGTAGCTTCACGAAGTAGCCAAAATCGTAACCACTATGGAATGGTGATCAGTTTCGGTTGAATCGTGGGTGGCATGAGAGCCACTCACCTATGAAACGATATCCATTTGTTTTCGGGAGCCAACACTAGTCCCGACGTGATCATAAGCTCCGCAAAGTCATTAGGGTGTATCCCAATCTCGTCGTGCCGCTGGAAGTCGAATCCCGATTTCTGGAGATGTTCTATTGACTCCGGCGCGTACATGTCGTCACTACTCATCCCCATGCACTCCTGGATCAACGCGTCTCACGTCCGTTGTTCAGAGTAACACTCACTTCAGGTTGAACTTGAAATTAAACTGCCAGGTCGAGCACTCCTGCGGGAAATTACCATCCTCATCCGCCAGCGTGATCCCCACTTGTATGATCTTCAGTAAATCCACATTACACCGCATCGTCTGGTAATGGTAGTCCGAGCTCGTTTTGAACGTCCCTATTGGGCGCGCCACGACTCCTGGAAACTCCGTGTCCTATCGCAGAAACCAGCGTCAGCCTGCGACGGCCTGTGTGCCAAGGGAGTAATTGAGAACTAGCACCATTGCGATGTACGGGTACTTGTCGATGACATCGCGTATGTTGCGCATCTCTATCTCGAGATTAGGCGCCCAAACATCTCGTATTCGAGACAAATCGTGCATTGAATCCGTCGAGGAGCGTGAAGGAGCCAGGATGGATATGAGAGTCAAAAGGAGGATTGATTACGTAACCGAGTGATAGAAATGGATAATTTAAATTTCGACTCCTTCGACCAACAGCAAGAAGATGTCGGGGGATATACATACATTGTAGGTTTGCGTGAGTAGGAGATGCACTATGCAAGAAACAACAACAAAAGACAGATCCAATCTGCAGAGACAACTTTTCGCTAGACACCCAAGAATTAAATACCCAAAGGAAAAGCCTAAAACCACGCCATGTAACTCGTCTCCTCCGGTAACGCATTCAACGCCCCATGGTCAAAATTGAACTCCTCGCTGTCACTCACCCGGGGTGACGAAGGCACGAACGGCGTCTTCTGTGTCGACGACAACGACAATGAATCAAATGTATAATACCCATCCTTCCCCAACATGCCCGCGCTCGCAAACCTGTAAATATCCGGCAGCCACGGCTGCGCCTGCGGGGACTGTGACCGGTGCTGGTGCCGTGGTGGCAGGGTCATTGCGGATGGAGGTGGTGGGACCGTCGTCTGCTCGATGTACCGCACCAGTGCGGGGTGAACGTCCTTGAAGGAAGGGGGAAATGAAGAGGAGGGCGTGTGTCGGTGCGAGCTGAGGCTGGTTTCGGCGAGTGCGCTTTGGTTAAGAGCATGTCGGGATTTCTCCGTCAGTTTTCCTACGGTAACCTGCGGTATATGAGATGAAATTAGGCGAGTGCGGAGTGGGATGGGTATAGACTGCTTGCTCACGAGGAGTCTTTGGCAGAGTGGTAAAGCGTGGGCTCGTTGGAAGAGATGGCAGGCTCGGTCAAGGTCTTTCTGCGCATTGGTCGCAAAGGCCGTTGCTGGTGCACGAGATACGAAAAGCGATAGCGTGACCTACAAACCCATCTATCAGCTTTCATAGAGAGAAAGAAGAAGAAGAAGAACAACTCACAGCAGCCGAATAGCAGTTGAACCAAAAGTGCAAGAAACGGAGACTCAGCGCGGGTTCATGATCAAAGAGGGTCTCCACGGAAGAGATCAACGACGCGGCAGCGAGAGACGTCGCCAACACTGACGGTGCATACTTGTGGTTCAGATCAAACGTCTTCGGGTCGCTCATCGCTTCCGTAAAGAACCGACGGTGAAGCTGGAGAAGGGCTATATCATTATCGACGATCAGCTTTCACGCCCATATTGCCCATTATCGGAAGTAGAACCAGAAGAAAAGACAACGACACATAGAGCAAAAAACATACCAATATCGCGACCTGTGGAGACAAGCGCCCGCTGCATAACCAAAAACCTGGGGTTCGCATCATGCGCATATTGCTCGTCGAGAAGCGCCGGCACAGGGAAGTCCCGGACACCTTTATCGAGCTCAATGAACCGCGCATAACTGGGAGTTTCCGCGACGACCATGGCTTCCAGGATGGGCGTGAGGCATTGGATGAAGAACGCATTTTTCCACTCGTGATCTACAAAGACAGTTGTTTCAGATCAGATGTCAAAAACAGAGGTATGGGTGGTTTTGGCATACATATGATTTCTTCCCTGGGGACATACATTCCCGGCCCGACGTACGCGGGCGGTCTTGTGTCAACGTGTGCAAGGCATATAGACGGCGGTCGACCGAGCGAAAGACTCTTTTGGATCGCGTTTACATGTGGTCTCGTCAGAAAGCCTTCCCGGATCCAGTAAAAACCAACATACCATCCGACAATCGAGATTCAACAACTCCCAAAACACCGCCCTGCGCTTCTCGTCTTCCTCGGGTATGCCACGCAATCGAGAGGTGTCGCGATCTGTGTACATATGGGGGAAAGAAAACAAACAAAAAAGATGGTTGTGGGCAAAATTGCGAAATGAGAATGGGGGCAGCACACACGGAGACCAAGCTAAGTGGCGGGTGCGGTGTTAGTTATTTTTCTTCTCGTTGTAAACGGGGACGGGGAAAGGGAATGGGTGGATGGGGAAGAAGGAAGTACGTACCCCTTGTGCAAGTTTTGCTACAAATCCCATCAAGTTCCATGCGTATCCGATCGCCTTCTTGTTATCAGAAAAAACGAGGTGATACCATATCATGAAGAACTACACCAGTTCCAGATCAACTAGGGTTCATTCCCAAAGGAGAAAGGCAAAGACGCACCAAGGCATGCAACGTATCGAAATTTGGCTCTTCCATGAGCGGGATCTCACACACAGCAACACGTGCGAGATGATGGTACGTCTCACCCGCCAGTAGTCGCGAGCGGAGGGGCTGGTTGAGATCGACGACGGACCCAATGGAGAGCACCATGAGGAGGAGCGCGAGTCGGCGAGGACTGAGGTCCTCGATGGCAGTAGCGTCGTAGCAATGGTGCAGGAGGTTCTGCAGGAATGTCTCCGACGAGTCGAGGTGGAATCTATTTACGTCAGACTTGAGCGGAAGGTTCTTTCGAGTCGTAGGACCGTGCCAAACAATGCAGATACGAAAGAAAAAATATGAAACACGACGTACTGCCACAAAGCATTCTTCTGCGCCGTTTCACAGATCGCCTGCGCCGCCTGCCGCGACGGGAGCGCCCCGCGGATGATTTTCCTGATTTCAGGGTCCGCGGGCCACGGGAAGGGGAACGTCGCGCTCAACTTGAGAACTTTGTCCGGGATCTCAGGCGGGACATCCTCAGCCTCTGGAGGAGACGCGTTATTCTGGTCAGTCTGGATGCTTGGATACGTGTACGTTCCTCCGGTGGGCGGCGACTGGGACCTTTTGCGGTCATTCGAGGGCCCGGCATGAGGGGTGAGTGGTGATGGAGCGGCTTGTTGTGATGTGAGGTAGAGGTCTTGGGAGGTTTTGACGCGCAGGAGTTCCTTGGAGAGGAGGGGGTGGGGGGTGTTTGAGTGTGCTGATTGGAGCGCTTGCAGGGCGTCTTCGAGGTCGCGGACGCGGTCGCTCAGTTGCGTGATCTTTTCGTGCAGCTGCTCGGTGTTGGCGAGTATGAACCTTGGGGTGGGGAGAGGGGTAAATCGAAGAGCGTGAATTGGGTGACTACCAGAAGACGGCATACCGGCTTCCACGGCCTGACGTGAGTGCACCTGTTGGTCCTTATGTTCAATCGTGAAATGAAGAGCGCGAGAGGAGCATGCTTGCCGTCCGGACAAAGACTAGCGCATCCTCGTTTCACACAAGACTGTGAAGGATTGTCAAAAAAAAAATGGAGCTCCTGAACACCAAAGACACGAAATGATTGGAACAAAACGCACCTGACATGGGAAGACGCGGTCACACTGGATATCGGCCGCAAGGTCAATAATAAAACAAAACTTCTACAGGCAAAAGCGATACTCGCCTTCAACTTCAATCTGATTACGCGAATAAAAGTCGTGTAAGTAATTTCGAAGCGAAGCGAGACCGTCGCCCAACAAAAAAAGGGGGTCGGATGTACCAACTTACCGACGACACTCTTTGCATGACAGTTTCCGATTCTTGTCCTTCTCCTGTCCACCTGACCTCGTCGTCGTCGTCGCACCCGTACCCGCAACCGAACTCGGTTTCCCCATACCCATGTCAAACATAGCGTGCTGCTCCTCCGCCACAGTGCCAATTTGATAGTGCATCCCCGACTCATGGTGCGGTGCGTGAGGGTGCGGGTGTGAGTGCTGTTGATAGTGCTGCTGCTGTTGCTGCTGCTGATGTTGATGGTTCATGTGATGCTGCTGATGCAGATATCCCCCGTCGGGCGCGGGCCCATTCCGGGGTCGCTTCATGGGACGTCCGCTCTTTTCCCCATCGTCGTCGTCGCGATGCGAAAAGTTGTTGCTCTGCATGATGCAAAATGTAGGAAGAAGGAAAGGAATGAAAAAAAAGGCAAAACGAAAAGAAACGGTCGAGACTCGCAAGGTCGTACTTATGAGTAAGTACTTGAGGCCTGGTAGAATTCTTAACCTTGTTACTGCTTCGAAAGTGCTACACCTATCCCGTGACCGCCGGGGATTCCTCCTTCGAACCTGCTGCCACTAGTAAGCACTGTGACTGGTCCTGGTCCATGCAATGATGATCATACATCCCAAGTACTTGAAGTTCACGTCTATTCCGGTTTATGGGCCGAATTTGAGAAAGACGGTGTCTTTCTGTCATTTCAGGGTCATAACTGTGATCGGGTGTTCGGCGTTTCTCGAGTCGTCATCAGGTTGCAGTGGTGCGACAAACTCGGACTGCGAACGTCACGGACATGACCAAATGCAATAATTGCAAGGCCCGTATATGTAGGAAGTAGGAACGAAGGAAGCGGGAGGAGCGGGAAGGGGTGACAAGTAAAAGTAAAAGTAAGGAGTAAAAGTAAGGAGTAAAAGATATAATCCAAGCAAGGGTAACAATAAAAGTAAAAAGGTCCTCATGGAAACTATCTATGTGAGCAGCAACGAAGAGACAGGAACAGTTAGGAATATAGACACGCAGAGCAGAAAGACAAGGCCATAGGGACAAAACACGATGTGCGACATATAAACCCCCACGCCGCGCACGAACCCCCCGAAAACTCAAAAGAACGACATCCAATTCTGACTCGACGGCAACGACCCCAGCTCGAAATTCACCGTATCCACAACCGCCATCTTCGACGTCGGCTCCAACGTCGGCGTCCCCTTCCCACTCCCACTCCCACTCCCACTCCCACTCCCACTCCCACTACTCCCATCCTCCCGTACAGCAGGCAACACTCCCCTCACGAAGCTGCTCGAGTACAAATCCGGGAGCACCGGCGACGCCTGCTGCGGCAAATTCGGCGGGGGACTCCAAAAGTGGCTCGGCGGACAGCTCGTCGCAGCCCTGTTCGCGCACGAGCACGGCTTGCGGTGCGGGTACAGCGCTTTCGCCCGCTGGTGCACTTCCACTATGCACTGCGAGAGGGAGCGGTGCGTCCGTGCGAAGGGGTCCGATGCGGGCGGGGGTGAGGGGGAGACGTATGTTTGCGGTTGGGGTTGGTTGGGTTGGTTGGTTGGGTAAGGGTATTGATGCTGCTGCTGCTGGTAGAGATCGATCGACATGCCCATGCTGTCGAGCTCGTTTGGATCGTCGGAAACGACGTGTTGAAGCACGGTTTGGATCTCCTGACCCTCCGACCAGCGTGTGTAGATGTCGTTGGCCTTGTTCACCATTGTCTCGAGGATCGGCTGTGTGTTTCGATCGTTAGATTGAAAGGAAGTGGATTCACGAGAAGAGAAGAATGAATGGGTTAGGGGATAAGGCGCAACTCACGATGACCTGCAGGGCACGCGGACACGTGGCCTTGGCAGACTTGAACAGCATGCGCGCACGCTCGAGCTCTTGCAGCGCAGCAGGCGAAAGGCATGTAAACGGTGCCCGCGACACGAGCAAGCACAGCGCAACCTGTTGATTTTCATTCACCAATCAGCTTCGATCAATTTAATTACTCGAGACACAAACCCCCCCCAAAAAAAAGACGAGATGAAGGGGGGATATGGGAATGAATGGAAAACAAAACTTGACAACATGAAACACGAAATCCTAACCGCGCAAAACCCCAACCAACCAAAAACAGGAAAGGGGGGGAAAAAACACAACTTACAGCCGCCGAAAACGCATTGCTCCAATACCCCAGTATCCTCGCCGTGAGCTGCGGCTCACGATTATACAGGTCCTGCACAGTGGCGATCATCCTCGACGCACTGAGAAAAACCGCCACGACCGATGGCGCATACTTATGACGCCTATTGAAGGACATTTCGGGACCGGAGAGCGCACGCGTGAAGAAGGAGCGGTGCAGCTGCAGGAGGACTGTGTTAGGAGAGGGAGTGGGTGGGGATGTTAGTTAGTACATATCGGCGTTGGTGTCTGTAGTCGATTTGGGGGTGTGGAGAGAGTAAAAGGAAACACCCACCAGCCTCCAAAGCAACACTCAACGACGCCTTCTGCATCAACAGCGCCCTCGTATGCGGCGCACCCGTCCTCAAGGGGGGCGGAAATGAAAAGTCGCGGATCTTCGTGTCGAGGTCGAGCACGACGCTGTATTCGAGGGAGGGCTGCGATATGACGTCGAGCACGGGCGCGAGGCATTCAGTGTAGCAGGAGTGTTTCCATTCTTGGTCTGTGTGGAGACAAGAGAGAGGGGTGTTAGCGTTGGTGTTGGTTTTTGGAGTGTGTGGGCGGGGGAGGGGAAGGTGAATGTACGGATGTGGGTGAACGGGGTTTGAGTGAACGGGGGATTGGGTGAAGGTGAATGCGAAGGGTTGAGCAAACAAGGTGAAGAGGGTGAAGGGCCCGTTGAGACGAGAGATAGGGGGCAGGAAACGAAAAAGCACAAAACTAAAACCAAACACCATGCACTCACAATAATGCAAACTCAGCGACGGATCACATCCATGATCGGGGATGTACGACGGGCGTTGGCAGTCCATGTAGCGGCTAGAGAGGGACGGTGGGCGGCCGAGTGACAGCGACTGTGCGTATGTGAATATGCGTATATGCGCGCATTGTCAGCATTCATTAAACATTGGGCAGTGGGGGGGGAATTCCGAAACTCACGAGCCGCGCATCGAGATAAAGCAGCTCCCAGAAAAGGGATCGCCGTTTCTCGACTTCCTCGGGGATAACCTTTGCGTTTCCGCCGTTCCGGTCTATATGCAATATATAATAATCCCACCCAGAAGAGAGAGAAAGAGAGAGTAAAGTCAGCCCATCTCCAAGACCACGAAGAGAAAAGGCACGCACGTAGACCGATCTGTGGAGGAACAGGGGAGTCAGCAGCAGCATCATCATACCAATCACAGCAACAGGAAGGAGGGTGGGTGTGTGAACGGGGTAACAGATTATGTCGGAAAACAGAACCCACTCATCCCCGATATCGACATAGCAGTAACACACACAAAGAACACCATCCCCCTCCACCAAAAGAAAAAGAAAAAAAGAAAAAGGAAAAAGAAAAACCCAAACTCACACTCTGCGCCAACTTTGCCGTCAGCCCCATAAGCCCCCACGCATACCCCGCCGCCTTCTTCTTGTCCGAAAACACAAGGAG
>JABCKG010000121.1:0-28387 GCA_018851835.1 Hypsizygus ulmarius | reverse complement strand
GACAATGAGTCTGCATACTGTGAGCTGGAAATGAGCCTGGAGAGCATGATATATACATTTAGTGGTGCCCCTGTTAAACATATCCCATATAAGACATCAGGGCATACAGCATCAGTGTCAGGAAGAGCAGTTTGGAGCCTCCAGAGCACGACGCGAGCGTTTGACGCGTCCGATTTGGAAGTCACGTGGTACATTTCGAACTCAGAATCGGTATCGGTATCCGTCGCTCCTAACTTATGAGTATCGAGCCGTATATTCTTTCGGGACGTTCAAACATAATATGTAAAGGTGGCTAATCTCATGTCCACGGGCGAGCATTGAGAGAGTTGTTACTTGCTGAAGACCATCTTTCATGACAACGCTCGACCAGAACAAGAACTTAGTTCTTGCTTAGTTCCCTACTGCACGAAATTCATGGATGGATTGATTACTATTATGCAGTTCGACTGTTATGCGGTTCGACTGAGGCGGGTGTTGGATTCAATGGAATAAGAATGCTACGGTTTGAAAGTCCACTGAAGTTGGAATGAGTGGATTATTACCTGTGCCTAGATCCGTTCGCTTTTCCACACTCGTTCCAATGCTGAGCGATCGAGGGTCTGATGGCCATATTGAAGATCTTCAGCTCCCGAATGCCAAACCTCTCTGCCCCGCACTTGCCTGACCCACCGCTGCCTACCCATGGCTACACGTGGGCCAGGAACACGCCTTCACAGCGTGTTCTGCACGTGAATGGCCGGTGCCCAATGTCTCGGGGTGCTCGTTCGGTGGGATCAGACAAGGGCCCTGCTAGATATATTTACTGCGGTCGACGCACAGAGATAAATCATATCCTAGTGCATGCACCCTTCATTAGGGTGCTGAAAAAGCAGTTCAGTGACATTCAAATAAATACGGAACGGGGGGAGGTCTCCCACCTGAGTAACAGAATCTGCAGGCATCATGTGTTTCTTTGGATGCACGAGTTTATGGTCTAAGAATAAAGGGATCGATTAGTCAACGAGGCTCGCCACCACACGGCAACCCAAACCCACTTTGTTTCTCCTGTAGCCTCGCCAAGTCGTCGTACACCACATCCAACCGAACATGGTGCCCCGGCACGTAAACAAACCGCCTCCTGAACCGCGCATCTACCTCCAGCGCATCCGCAACCTGCTTCGCCATAAGAAATCCCCTCATAACTGATGTATACAGTGGGACATCCGGACTCGGGAGCGCCTGGTCGCCCTTCTTCCCCTGCCCGGAGGATAACATCGACTGAGGTTCATCCACGGGGTGCTGCGCCTCCAACGTGTCAAGGATGACAAACGCACGCTGTGTATCCCCCATCTTGGCATAGTACCCCGCGAGCTGCGTGAAGTGATGAATGGCAGGCGTGATACCCAGCCGCGCCATATCTGAGAGGATTTGGGTGCCGCGCGCGGCATCCGAAGACACGAGGAGCCGCTGGATAAAGGGCGTGAAGGCTCCAGTGCCGACAGGGCTACGCCACGATGGCGGGAGATTCGTGACTTTGACAGTTGAGAAATGTGGAGGACTGGGTTGTCCGGAGGCTATTGCGACGAGCTTTTGATAGAGTCGATCAACGGCTGCATCGGATGACGCTAGGGCGACGAGCGACTGCCAGACCAGGTCGCAGTGAATTGTGTTTGGCCATAGTTTTGCGTGGTGGTGAGCATTGAATTTGGCGCGGCGAAACTGGAAGCGTTTCCATCGAATGTTTTGTTTCGTGGGAGGGGTCCAATTGGGGTTATATTTGTGGTTGGAGGAGGGGTTCTCATGGATGGCTTGGTCGTAAGAGCGATCTAGTTGGAACTGTTGATAATGCAGGATGACATCCTCCTGGGGAACGCCAGATATAGAGAATGTGTCCACGAATGTCTGAATTACGAGGTCGTCGCGTCCTTGTTGTCTGTGGTGAATCATTTTGGCGAGGAAAAAGAGGCCAGCGCATTCTGGAGGTGCGAAAAGAGCAGATTGCTCGAGGGCCGAGATGGCCTCGGTCCTCCCAGTGGAAAGATAGTTGCGAAAGAAGTCTAGAAGAGCGGAAATATCTGGAGGGTGTTCTCTGGATCGCATTGCGTTACTCAAGGCTTTGTAGTCCATTGCCAAACTCTGTCCTATGAATCGATTCGAATTGGGATCGAGTTCCTTAGCCATCTGACTGGATTGCCTTTGGACAACAGCTTCCCGTATGGTCGGAATACAGGTCTCTGGGTGTTTACGAAGTCCCTTGACGAGTTCAATATGCTCGAGGGAGGAATTACCTTGCTGAAGGCGTCTCAGAAGTAGATCGTAAGTTGCCTGGGTTAAACGAAAAGCTGGTGACAACGGGTCGGGGAGGAGAGAAATAGCGTGCTTCAGATATCCCGAGTTTGCTAAAGTCTTCACCGCCTGCCCACGAACGATGGTGGCCATGCGGCTTGTTGAACGTATGGGGTCATCCATTGCTACCTCCCTCAAGTACTCCTTGTGGGCCTCCTCAAAATCATGTATGAATTGGATGCTGACATCGGGAGGAGCGAACCGCATGACGTAAGGGATGGCTTCTGCGGTGATCAGGGCGGCGTATCCTTTTGAGGCAAGGAGGGTAGCAAATGGGATGGCGAGGAAGACGTCAGAGTATATGGATTGGAACACGACTCGACGGCTTCTATGAAATTTGCGAATTTTACCTGCCAGGTGGGAAGGAGGGACTAGAGAAAACCAGGTCACAAATCTAGAGATTTGTTCGGACTGGTCTAGGGGCCGCGAGGACGGGGAATAAAAGACAGCCTGCGCGGCATTCTCGTAAACATAGGAGAATGGAAGAGCTAGACCCGAATTCTGGACCTCGGTGAGGAGATGATATGCTTCATCATAGTTCTTGGACAAGACAAGCCGGACCAGAGTTTCCGACAGCGAGGAAGGGCTCTGGGTGGTTGTGGAGGTGAATGGAGCATAGTCGTAGTCCGATGCGTCTTCGAATATCGACGCGTCCCCCTGTGACGGCTGAGGTAGTCGTTCTGGCAACCTCTCCTCCACGAGGCTCAAGGTGGAGGGTAGCTGCACAGTCGAACCAACGGTGGCATATTCGTCCAACTGCTCCTCAAACACCGATGGATCCCTGACCACTGGCGCTTCCTTCGCGACGTCAATTGGCGTCGCATGCAACAAATTCCTTGTTGGAAATCCGAGTCCTACAGAGAAGGAGTTGTACCTGGTGGTGGACTGTGAGAGGGCCCTAGATATGATATCCCACCTGAGATGCTGCACACGGCCCACAGAGCTCCAGGACGAAGGCAACAGAGCCCATACCGGGGCTAGCATGTGCGTTTGTTCCAATGCCGACCGTTGCCACTCTCGAGCTCGGACCTCCTGCGAACAAAAACCGTGTCGGCAGCGGCAGTGACAGCAGTAACGCCAGTCACGTCACATGTTGTTGAATCCCGAACCGAGATTCGATCTGAATCTCAGCTTCGTCCCGCACATCCATCCGCTACTCCTTCCACGCCCGCTGCCCGCCGGACGAGCATCCCGCCTAATACAAACTATATTCTCTATAATCCATTACCCAACTTATTTGCCTATTATGCCTATTATATCGCCTAGCCCCCCTCGCGCACCCCCAATCAAGTACAGTGCACCACTAGGAACTCGCTGGGCAAAGGAAACCGCCGCCGCAGGTGGCGTTGGCGCTTTTGATCTTCCGACTGACCCGAAGAGCATCGGCCCTTGGATCCTTGGAGAATGCGTTGGGAAGGGCGCCTCTGGGCGCGTCAAAATCGCCAAGCACAGACTCACAGGCCAACTCGCTGCAGTCAAGATCCTCCCAGTAGCCCCACTCGTTAGTTCTCGCGCCTCGTTGGCCACTCAACAAGCCAAGACGGACAAGCAACGTCTCGGAATCGATAGGGAGATCACTATGATGAAACTTATGAACCACCCGAATATAATGCGAATCTATGATGTCTTCGAAGGCGACAAGGAACTCTTTCTCGTGTTGGAGTACGTGGAAGGTGGCGAACTTTTCGACTTCTTGGTTAATCGTGGACGACTTCCTCCTGCCGAAGCTTTGGCCTTCTTCAAACAGATCGTTTACGGGCTTAACTACGCGCACACTTTCTCTATTATTCATCGCGATCTGAAGCCTGAAAATATTCTTATTGCCTCTATAACACCTCCGCTCATTAAAATAGCTGACTGGGGCATGGCTGCTTTCGCTCATCCCTCCTTGCAACTCGAGACCAGCTGCGGTTCGCCACACTATGCTAGCCCAGAAATCGTTAACGGTCAGACGTATCAAGGCAACGCAACGGATGTCTGGAGCTGTGGTGTCATTCTCTATGCTCTCCTCACTGGCCGTCTTCCTTTCGATGACAAGAATGTCAGGACGCTTCTAGGCAAGGTGAAAAGTGGCAAATACGACATGCCGTCCTGGATCGACCCTCTTGCCAAAGACTTACTAGGACGAATGTTGGTCGTCGATGTCGGCAGAAGAATCTCGGTATGCTTTTCTTCTCAAAGTTTCAATGATTTATCTGAGTTCAGACTTTGGAAAAGATTACCGAAATTCTTTCTCACCCCTGGCTCCATGTACCCCCAGCGTCTCCTCCAACACCTGAACAAGCAGCTGCGGAACTGGCCATTACTCAACTTCCACCTTCTCCCAGCACCTTAGCTCGCCCCATCGCCTCTCCATCTCAAATTGACCCTGAGCTGCTATCGTCTTTGCGAGTTATCTGGGGCCGTCATACTGACCCAAACGGTGACTCCATCAAGAGAGACTTATGCTCGCCTGCAGGCCATGGTGTTCATGCGAAAGCGTTCTACTTTTTGCTTGGGAAATATCGAGATGATTCTATGCGTAACAACTGCGACGGCACCAGCATCCAAGGGGATAATCTAGAGATGAAGCTCGACATCGGGAGCATGAAGTTTAACCTAGGCTGGGAACTTGATCTGTCCACTGTGAACAAGAAATATGACGGAAACAGGAATAGCATGCTCGCTATCGAATCCCCTCTTGTTACTCGTGCCCGATTCCCGGCTTCTGTGCCCGTTTCAAGCTTAGAACCTCCCTCTATGGTTCGTACTGGTGCTGGAAGTAGCAATAGCAGCAGAAGCTCTTCATCGAGAGAACGCGCCCCTTCTCCCGCTGGCCCTCGCCCGCCTCTACCCAATGTGACAGGACGAGCCGGAATGGACCTTTGGCGCGCACAGGCGAATATCCTGGATGACAGAAAGCTGAAGTCTTCCATCAACTCTCCGCAAGCCACCACCTCTAGTGGCGTCGGACGCGGCGGACCCCGACCTCTGCCCGCCCGACGAGGATATACGCATCTGCAGCCGGACCAGAATGTGTCGTCCATAAAATTCCCGGGGATACACCTGCAAGCGAAGGATATCTTGGACCAGCAGCGACCGAAGTCGGCTACGGGGCTTCCGCCTTACAATGTCAATTTCAACAGATCGAGTATATGGATGCCTTCACCAAATCTGTCGGATGCACCTGTGGGTGTTGCTCCTACCTCGCCTGCGGTCCCTGCGCCTCAGATATACGCGCCTGTGCCTGTGTCGGTGTCGAAGCATACGCTAGACATAAACACAGCGGTTGAATTGGATCTACACCTGTCTATTGGTGGAGAGCCTTCCGTTTCGGAGCCGATAGTGATCCTGGGCGATAAAAAGGAGGATTTCGCGTTCCCTCATGACTCTGCCATCCCTGAAGCCCGGAGTGCGCCTACTTCGCAACCATCGGCTCCTCAAGATACCAGTCGGGTTTCCCGAACGCAAGAAACTGAGGATAAAGAAAACCAGAGTGTAGGCGAGGAGGGCTGGAGCTACGTCGGCAGTGACGAGCAGAAGGGGCGTGGCGTTGGTTTGGGCGTCGGCAGAGATGTCGGAAGAAACATGGGGAACGTCACAAATCTTCGAGACTCAAATGCGGCTGCCAAGGCCAAAAAGGGGAAGGATAGGAAATCCAAACGTGAGTCTTCCCCCAATCTTAATTATAACGTTGTTGGTTCTCATCTATATCGTTATTGTAGCGCCTACGCTCGATTTTCGCAACATCAATCAACAGAAACGGTCAACGGTCCTTGGATCACCTATGGTAATTTCCCCACCTAGCAGCGCACTCTCGAACAACCGCCTTCTTGCCTCCCCAGTCGTCGGCGAATTCAAAGGCTGGTTCTCTAATCTCTTCAACTGGAAACACCAATCGAGCGCCCAAGGCGGGATCCTATACTCTCCCGACGATGTCCCACGTACGCGCGCAGATGTTGGGCGGCTCCTCGAAGGCATGGGCATCGTCGTCGAGGGCGGCGGGTTCGACCGCGGGATGACCCCAGATGACTGTGCTGGGGCACTCAAGTGCCGCGTGGAAGAGCCCAGCGGGAGCAACCGCACTGCATCGATGGTCAAGTCCGTCCGGTTCAGAGTCGAGTTTTCTTCCGCGCCGAGCAATTTCAGCAATTCAACACCTGATGGCGCCGACACGCCCTCCTCGGCGATCGCGGGTCAGACCCAGAGTCTCAACCCGGACTTCCTGGCTGCGCCGGCGCCGAACCAAGGCGGCTTCCTATCGCCCCCTGGCTCCGGTTCCGGGTTCGGCGGTAGCAGCCCCAGCAGCAATAGCACAACTCCCAGGAGCAGCCGGAATAGCATCTTGATGATAGGCAGTAACAGCAACAATCGAGGAGGGAGCACTCCCCTGTCGAGTCCGTTCCCTGATACCCCCATTGACGTGTTCCCGCCTGGGTGTGCGTCGGCGATTATGATGGTGTATGAGAAGGGGTCAGTGTCCAGCTTCAGGGTGGTATGGAGACGCTTGAAAGAGGCATATGGCGCTGGTATGGGCGCGTCTGCGGGGTGTAGTCCTGCGATGATGAGTACGCCGCTAGTGGAGCATCCAGAGCGGTTTGGTGTCTGAGGTGGAGGTGGCCTGCCGTGTCACGACCTGCCTTGCATTATTGTTCTACTCTTACCGCGGATAAACAATCGTGTATTTGTAGACTGCTTCTGTTGTACTGTACTATATTGATATCTATCAGTCATCAGAATACCTCGAGAGTGGCAGGTGCGCCGCATGATCAGATCGATGATCTGAAGGCTGTGGCTAGTGACTAGTACTGCGTGACTCTGCTTTTTTTGGGACCGCAGTTGGCCAGCCGTGAAATCCCGCTGGATTCACTTCATAATGATTCGCACATAATTGTATACACTCATTAATTTTAAGGTTCCGTTATGGAGCTTCCAGCTGCGGGAACGAAAGAAGGACGGTGGCGTGCTTGGGCCTTTGTGTCATCACTGACACATCTATGATCGTATAATAGTACGCCGAACATGGGAAACTGTTGGATCAGTTATTGTGCTTCAGACCGCCACTTATACTCTAGCTCTGCTGCTGAAATAAAGGACGAGAAAGATCTACGTTTCAAGTATCCTCATGGAGGGCGAGAACATCACAGGACCTCACGAGCTCACCTCTGTTGCGTAGGAGCTTCCGCTGCTCGGGGATAAGCACCCCATTGAATCCGCGACAGGAACATACCACACAGCACACAATACATCTCAGCTCACGCCACTGCAAGGTTGCCAGAAATATAGATTACCATTGAATTCAGAGCGTAGTCAATTCCTTTAGTGTGTAGTGAGGGGAATACAGGGGGCAAGAAAAACCTGAGCAGAAGCGATAAATCGAGCGAAGGAAATAGAAGTCTCATAGCTTATATATCTGTATGCACCAAACAGAAAAAACAAAGAAAACAAGTTGACCTGGTAGGGAATTGAAAATGTCATCGAGGTCGACGCCAATGACGACGACGACGAGCAAGCACTGAGCGGATTCTTCTGTGAGTTCGTCAATAGTCTCCCTCGTGGGGTGCAATCTGTATGCCTGGCTTTCAGAATTATCGGACCGCTGGAACAAAAGATGTCATACTCACGTCTAGACCCAGCCTTCCTTGCCAACGCCGATGGCATCGAAGTTCTTCCCACTGCGCGTCCTCCTCTCCTGCAGAATGGGAACAGCATCCAGATTGATCAGCTTCTCTGACGGCGGAGGTGATCCCTCTACCCAGCCCTTCCAGCCCTTTTTCACAGCTTGCCGCTTCTTCCGTGGTCGCTGCGTCGATGCTGTGGACGTGCCGCGGTGGTTGTCGAAGTCTTCGAAGTCGTCAGGCGTGTGTGGTCGCTTAGACGAGGTACGGGATGTGCTGGAGGAGTTCGACGGCCCAGGTGTCGAAGCGGGGGTAGACAGTAATAGCAATGGCGATGTGGGTGGCGGCGTAACGGATACCGACCGTTGCATTGTCGCGATGTGAATGGCAGGCCGCGCTCTCCAGAAGGACGAGGTGCCTCCCTTCGTGTGGATGGGCGGCGGTATCACGCTCGTACTGGGGCAACTCGTGTCTGGCGTCGCGTCAAAGCCGGCCTCATGCATCAAAACCTTTTGCTGTGCCCTCGCCGCTTCTGCCTTTTCTCTTTTACGCACTCTATCGCGCTCTCGCTTCTCTTTTTTCCTTGTCCTCCTCGCCTCCTCGTCATTTTCCACAGCTTTATAGGGTGGCACTCCATTGAGCAAACTCGTTAAAACATCGCGAGGCGGGCGAGGGTCGAAGTCGCCAGCCATGACAGAGGTAGCTGTACGTCGCGCTCTCTTCGCGGGGTGCATGGTCGGGGGATGGGGGAAAAGAATGGCCATGGGATGGAGGGAAGTTTATATAAAGGAGCCCGCAGTGGAGCAGGTCGTGGTTTGGAAGCAATAATGGTGGCTTGTTACGGGACATCAACAAACACGGGTACTTCTGTGCACGTGCATCTCAGGAACCCTATAATGATCGATTCGAGATGAGTCTACAACCTTCGTATCACTGATCTATCTCCATCCAGTCTCCATTCCAGCCTGTCTTCCCTTTCAATCCATAATACATTTCACACCTTGCCCATCGATAACCATCCTCCAGCTTCCTTCTCCTCTGCTTCTGTCGAGTTGTTGTAGATCAGACTGACCGCCGGCTCTGCAATCTTCCACAACGGGCCACGCCAGCTAAAAGAAAAAAAAATCTATGTGGCCTAACCTGACCTAACCTTAATTTCTTTTTACCAGCCTGTGAACTTTGAAGCCTGTGAATTCGGCAAAGCTAACCCTCTTCCGGTGAAGGAGCGCCCTCATGCAGATGCCCTTCTAATTTCGATCAACCAATCGGACTTCACCGCCAAGCGAGAAAGTGTGGTTGTTTCCTGTACCATGAGTGCACATGGCATATCTAATGAGCCTTGTATTCCGTCCTGCTGTCATTTTAACGAATGTTCTCCCATTTAAACGAGTCTCCGCATTCCAGTGAGTCAAAACGCATTCTCATTTCTCATCCATTCGGGCATCCCATATTTATATCTGATCCCCAGACAGCCTGGCACCAGTTGCTGGGTTTTATTATCGTGATCTTCCCGTCCTTTATCAGTGAAATCGATTGCACGATTTTAGGAAAGCTGTGATGCTCAGCATGGTTCTTTGTTCTTTTATCGCAGTGGCGTAACTCGCGGCATCGGCTATTCTGGACCATTTATGCCAGCTCTTTTTCGAAGCTTGCGGGGAACTGAACAGTCCACTAGGGCGTCGATCCGACCTCTTGGGTATCATGATTTCTGACGCCCAAAATTGTTTCGAACCATCACCATTGTCAGTCACTGATGTCCATCATATCTTCCAGCGCTGGAATTCTCCGAACTCCGTGTATCTACAACAATCGATTCGGGAGTGTCCGGCCGCACAAGGTCAGGCCATCCGAATACGTCTATACCTTGCGATCTGGGGTACGTGTACACAAGAGTACACTATGTTACCTCTCCACAAGGCTCGGGAGGTTCGAACCTTGTTATTTTATGTCGTCCTTGGATTCTCGCCAATGGTCTTTTCACCTTGTTTTCAATGTGACTTGCTCGACATCTTGTGGTGACGTCGACTTTGTGCATTTGGTCTCCATGAACCGCAGCAGTAGAAAGCTCTCCGACTCCGCTCTTTATAAATAATCCTTCAGCTTTTCCAACCCAGCATCACTAAAGGTAGGCTCACGACGTGTTTACCAGAACGATGAATTGCCACTGGCTCGGCGGTAGTTCATTTCGGCGCTTCAAAGCGACCTAATCGGGAATATCCTTCGATGGGGTCGCAGACCCCTACGTGGCCACTCGTAACTTCCTTTGCTCGTAGGTCGGTGGCGCTACGGACTTCGAGTTCTACCATTTCCTTGCGATTTCTCAGCTGCATGCGCCGGCACCACTCCTGCTCCTGCCAGCTTGCCGCAGAAACAAACTCGATGACGGCCTGCCAGATTGCTTGCCTTTGTATGTCAACCGATGATCCAGCGAGAGCTTCACGTATATTGGCCCCGGTGATCGAGCACCATACTTACGCCCTTCCGCATGTGTCACATGGGCGGTGCTCAATTATTCGTCATCGACAGTTTATCCCTCTCTCTAGCTCCGCACTGCAGGCATTCAGGTTATATATTATAGGCCGCTAGCTTCGATGAAATGCTCCCCTTGAATCGCTTCTTCGTTGGCATGGATGCTGGCAGGTGTTTTTTAACAGGCAAATCATTAATACATAATGACGGCGAGATTTTCCGTTTTTTTTTCGACTCTCAGACGAGGCACCTACAGGAGCGAGTCGATACTTGCTCGTATTGTAAAGAGCCCACCCGAGGATCGTATTGGGGCGTTGGCTGGAACTTTCCACGTACGCCGCGAGTTCCCGAGATTCCCAGTCAAACAATTATCATTGTTTTCGGTCTGGCGGAACATGCTTTTTTGGCATGTTTCTTTGTGTACATACAGAGATTAATAGCTAGACAGTCGGTTGTGAAATTTCAGCCAATCACCTTCCATGGATATGAATCAGAACAGGGAAGAAATGACAATGGGCAGTTTGTCTTTTTCTTCCAGCAACGATGTAAGCGGGAATGCGGCTAGCGCGAGGCATCAGCGAGTCCTTTTTTTCTTCGGTGACCGCAAGGTGTCGATGTTGCGGTCAGTATTAACCGTCGCGCTTCAGTCATTTTATTGTAAGATATGGAGCCACCGTGTCGGATCGTCAGGGACATCCTTCCTACGATAGATGAAAATAGATGATGAGGTCCCATGCCTTACAGGTGTCAGGAAGAGTAGGTGTATCAAGATTCAAGTCACTTACATAGAGATTATAGTGTTGGTAACGTCACGTACAGCTGAGGCTGACTACATCGGTGAATGGCGTCAGTGCGTGGGATGAAGGAGACAAAGAAGGAAAAACATACATACCGTAGGAAGCAGAGCTAGGCTGAAGTAATTGTTTCTAGAGATACTGGAAGAAGTGACAGAAAGGCCGCGGAATTCGAATGTACGGGTCTGTGCATGATAGTCTGATAGACTGGCTCATAGCTGTTGTATTTGCCCATGACAGGATCGGCGTTGGGCCTTCAGTGCCTTACAGATTTTTTCGCAAGAAATCACCCGTGTATTTAGCCGCAAGGCCATTCGGCCATTCTGCATATAACCACGGACTTTACAGTCTCACAGTCAGTACATGTCTTGCGCCAGGCAGTAGATATATGTTAGAAACCTAGGGAGGGAAGTTGAATCAAAGGCCATGTTGATCCCTTACCTGATATAGGGTACCATAGATTCATGGGTCATTATGTGCATTGCGCAAGACAATAGCCTCGTGCCTAGTTTCCATGGAAGATCCGTGCGCAGGCGTATTGATTGACTGCGACACCTGTGCGCGGCGTCCCGCCGGAACAAGGCGCTGTCCATTTGCAAGTTCGACATGAGGAAAGACGCTCCAATATGCAGGCCGTCAGTATCATGACAGAGTCAGAATCACTCCGCTCAAAAAAATTCCTCCAAAGGCGTCCCAAGGAATGACTACTTAGTCCGGCACATTGAAGAAGACGCGATGCACCAGACCCAGTTCCGATGCGAGGTTCTTACATTTCAGCCACGACCCGCAACATTTTAGGGTAGACAGAAGAGCCCATTTGACCGGCACCCAGCTGTGCACCCACCAGTCTGTTGAGGAGAGCAACATATCTGTATGCTATGTGCGATCTTGGCGGACAGAAAATGATCGTAACCTATTTGGCCGTTGTTTGGTTTTCCGTGCAATGAGGGTTTGAAACAATATGTCCAAATAAATAGCGCGTCACAATTTTCGGGATCGAACGTGACACGCTTATTTAAAACTCACCAACAAGGAGCTATATCTCGGAACCTTGGACTGGTTGGTTCCTGATATCACCAGCCTCCCTTTGCACATCGGAAACCACCAGCACACGAAACAGCGCATCGTATATCTCTCCGCAGACAGGCTCTTCCGAAACTACACCCACACATTTTAAATACCAAGCTTAGTTGCAACTCGAGTCGTTCGATACCCACGTCCCACCGAGGAAACTTCCGGTGGAACACTCTCTTCACAGCTGTCACAACCGTCAACCTTTCATAATGGCTCTCACACACATACCAATGCCGAATTTACCAATCCCGCCTTCATGGTTTCCGGGACACATGATGAAGTTCACGCGAATGCTCCCAGCGTTACTAACTCGAACAGACGTTGTTCTCGAAATCAGAGACTCCCGTCTTCCGCTGACAAGTATCAACAGAACGTTAGAAGGTGTGCATCCTCTACGATTCTTGCGCTTCCTTCGGACTCCCGTTTTGTTTTTGCTCCACGAACTCCTTCGCAAGGGTCGAAAACGTCTCCTGTCTTGAGAGGTTGGCTTCGCTATAGTGGTTCTTCTTTCCGAGCAGAACTCCTTATCGCCTTCTTCATTCACGTTCAAGTTACAATCACGAGCTTGAGTAACTGATTATTTCCGCAGGAGCCCTACAGAAATGGCGACTCGAACGTGGCTGGGATCCGAATAATCCAAACCGCCGCATTATGAATGGCGGGGCATGTGAGCGTTTAGTCGTGCTGAACAAGCGCGACCTTGTCCCGGAATGGGGCATGAAGGTAGGCCTATCGGTCTTATCACTTCGAAATTGTGTTCACGAACCTGTTCATTTCATGGTTCCTGATCCTTTAGCCTTTTCGCTCTGCAATGGCCAAGAAATTCCCTGATCAGCAGGTCATCTTTGCTTCGTGGCAACGACCGCGGGATATTCGGAATCTGAGCGACATTTTAGTAAGTATGTTGCAATCTTTCAAGCTCGGATAAACGAACAGGTCAAGCAGGATGAGATTACTTATATCTTGCACACTCTGCAGACATAGCGAGGAAACATCCACATGCCATGGAGCTTAACGTCCTGGTTATTGGAATGCCGAACGTCGGTAAATCAACATTGTTGAACGCTCTCCGGAATATG
Source organism: Hypsizygus ulmarius (assembly GCA_018851835.1). Classification (NCBI taxonomy): domain Eukaryota; kingdom Fungi; phylum Basidiomycota; class Agaricomycetes; order Agaricales; family Lyophyllaceae; genus Hypsizygus; species Hypsizygus ulmarius. Next base: position 15,049 of record JABCKG010000121.1, on the reverse strand, counting down.
GGTATCAAAGGCCGTGCGTCCACGTTTTAACTTGGCGCCGATCGTATATTATTCAACCGTTCCCTGTTCCAGGCACTCCGAAAGCCTTTCAGACTTCAGCTCAGCCTGGCCTTACGCAGGCCCTTTCCACACGGTTGAAAGTTTCTTTGGACCCACTTGTATATGCCTTTGATACTCCCGGCGTCATGCTGCCTTTCCTGGGACGTGGCGTCGAAGGCGCCGAGAGAGGAATCAAACTTGCACTCATAGGTACGTAAGATCCATCCCACCACGCGCTCGTGCCCCGTTCTTTCGGTGATCAGAGTCTGATGAAGAAACCTTTCATATGTACATCGAACAGCGGGGATTAAAGAAGGTCTATACGACATGGAAGCTCTCGCATCCTATTTACTCTACAGACTCAACGTTCTGAATCCTGTTTGTGCGTTGTATTACCTCGCTCCGGAAAGAACATTTCGCTGATGGGTTTGATTGCAAACGATCGCAGCTCCGGCATATCTTGAACTCCTACCGGAAGGCGCCCAACCGATTGTCGATCTGCATGTTTTTCTGGAGCAGCTTGCACGGCGGATGGGAATGATCAAGCGCGGCGCGGAGCTTGACACCACCAGGGCGGCCGTGCATTTTGTTAGGTGGTGGCGCGAAGAGGGCGGCCTCATCGCTGCGTCATCCGCACTACAGATGAGCGACACATTAGCATCGACTCACGGTGTAAGCCGGATACAAGGCTGGGGCTTTGATTTTCAGTGGCAGCTGGAGCCGGAGGACAAGCCCACAGGCAAGGACGGCGATGCAGCTATCGTCCAGAGAAAAATGGAGGCCTGCATCGACGAGTACCTTGTGACGATGGAACGCGAGGAAAGCGACGAGAACAACATCAGTCCGACTCAGATAAAAAAGCAACAGATGGTGGAGGAGAAACTGAGACGAAAACAGAAGCACCTGAAGCGATGATTCATCGTTTCTTGCTCCCTGGCCGCTCATTCCGCAGATTGTTGTTTCCTGTGATTTATTCCTGGGAAATGATAATGATAATTTTTCTCTCGAAAGCAGGACGTGCTATCTTCACCGCAGCTTCCTGTTTAGCTCAGAGCTTGACATCGTTGGGCCATTGGTTTGTGAAACTTGACCGTTCAATGATCGCTCTTATCTGCAGGCGAGCCGTTTCCTGGACATCTATGTTGATATTATCGAAGTATGAAGTGCCTTGACGTTCCTTAATGCGTTTCAGAGTTCCGTTCCTGTTCGTCTGGTGCAGTTCTCAGGATCGTGAGAGAACTGAGATCCGAAGCACATTTGTACATGACGGCGCCCAGTATTTTGGTTCGCTGACCGCTGGACGGACCTGTTGAAGGGAGCGGTGAAAGCTCATGATCCAGACCCCACTGTCTGTCAAATTTTCGATGAGCCTCGGCCTCGGTTTCTGCTCTATGCAGGGGTAGTGGATCTCTACTTACAGTACGCCCATTTATCCTTGATGCTTCGTGTGACCGAAGTATTTTCAGACGCATTTACGATCACCTCGGAATACACCTACGGCGAATCCTGTATGCAGTACGTGTCTACTACGGTCTCCATCAGAAAGTTGCATTGTTCGCAAATTTCTGGACGCCCTCTTGCACACTATTTAAGGATTAAGGGCATACCTCGCAGATTGACAAACCAAAAAATCAAGAATTTCGGAGTCATAAAGCAACGAGGACGATGGCGACCGTTCATGAAGCCGCATCTGGAATCCATTTCCATAGATTCGGAAATCTTTATCACTCAGGTATCTTTCATGGGAACAAGGAGCACTGTCTCCAGAGAATAATTTCATGAATGTCAAAGGTCTCCAGAGCTCGTTCTCTCGCAAGGTCAGAAAATAAAATTCTATCAATACAACGAAAATACTACAACGCCAAGATCTCTGTCGCCTTTCTCAGCCTAAAAATCAAGATAATCCCTCCCCCCAGCCCATGTACCGCCCTGGCCCCCCATCCCCGCCCCACCACTACCATAAGGGTCGTCCACGCCCATCGCGCTGACACCGCCCACGGTACCCTCGACGTCCTTGAACGAAAACTCCCTTTTGAACTTGGCCTCGAGCGAGGACATGGTGCCGATGAGCTTCGTGCATGCCTGTTCGAGCACCTCCTGCGGCGTCAGGGTGCCATCCGTCTGGATTTTGAGGATGAAGTACGGGTGCAGCGGGTGCGGGACTTTGTACCCTGCGAAGAGGACCTGCGGCATTGCGAGGAGTTGGCTATGTGGTGGTCGTTGGTGAGTTATTCAATTTAGGCAATCTGGAGAGGGAGATAGATGAGAATACGTACGCGCGGAGCATGTTACCGAGGGTATGGTCCTGCTTGACAATCTTTATCGTCGCTGCGTTAGGGATCTTTGTGTCTTCTGTGACTTCAACACTGGGGGTGAGAGGGAGATGCTGTTCAGGTGGCCGTGATTATTGAGTTTTGAGATGTGACGTACGATTTCTCGCCGTCTTCAAGGACGAAAAGCTCGAAACGATTTGGTGCATTCATTATTAGTCTGATTAAGGAGTGGCGTAAATTCTATGTTTCAGGGCAGTAAGTGGAGGTGAGACGGCGAATTTACGGTAGAATCAACGCGTACCTTGGGAAATGTCTCTCGTTAGGAGCAACAACTAAAGGAGAATAGGTGGATCAACATTCATTGCACGAGAAATGCCAGCTGAGAAAAGGGAAAAAATCTCATTTCTGCTCCGTCTTGAATGGCTGCGTCGCTCCGCTGTGCCCCGTTGGGGGTCACTGAATATTGTTCTCTTGCTCCCAAGCTAGCGAGTATGTGGACCGCCATTGCAAGAATGGCAAGCATGAAGGGAAAATGTCAAGCCGAACCGTCCTTATCCTTCGCCCACTGACGCAGATGGGGCTGTCCAGAGACATATGCCGAGACTTCTCTCACTGTGAAGGAAGGCTCACCTCGAACAATAACAGGATGAGGTCACTCTCACGCTTGTCGCTCTGACGAACTTCGATGGAGGCTACGTCGGGACTGAAAGTCTGATGACAACGGCAACAGCACCTGAAACTAGGTGTCAACATTGAAGTGCATTGTAACCGGGGAGAACAATTGACAGTGCTCAAAAATATGGATTGATTGATGGCAGCGCGAACGAAAGTAAACGTATCGACAGGTATATGTAGATGGTGTCCCCGCGACACGACACGTTGAGAAATCGGTCTTCTCGGTGTTTCTCAGGCAATACCTATGCACGAAAAAAACAGGCATATCAGTAAGAGAACGACAAAATAAACGGTCACAGCAAGAATCAGCTAAAAGGTTGCGATCATTCAGCAACTGCGTTGTTGCAGTCAGTGACAATAAATATTGGCATAAAGCCCATCACCAAGTACGAAGACGCGAAGGAGATGACTACTCACAGAGCCTGGTAGACACGGGCAGCAGAGACGGAGGTTGAGAACAACGTCGAACAGAAATTTGCCTCGATCGAGTTGGTATTTGTCTTTATTTACAAAGTGGCGCTAAGTTTTGCAAACCAATTCAGAGCGTGTCCGTTGCAGCCCATCACCCCGCCAACCTCTCCTCAAGGTCAGTTCTCATGCCGTTATTCTCGTTATTTCGTTCGAAGCACCTATGAAACGATTCACCCCATCGATTTGCGTGTCTTTTGGAGCGGAAATGTTGGAATCTCGGGTGGATCGATGGACATGCATTTGGATGGCGTTGATACACACATTTCGATCGGTCAAGATAATGTACTAACTTGTGCTCTGACCCTACAGAAAACAATGCCGACACACTTGTCGAAGACTCGCAAGCACCGCGGACACGTATCGCACGGTCACGGACGTGTAGGAAAGCACCGCAAACATCCTGGAGGTCGCGGTCTCGCTGGTGGTCAGCACCACCACCGGTGCGTTTCATTCAAAATCTCGAAACTACTATCATGTCCTGATGCGATTTACCATTTCATAGTACCAACTTTGATAAATACCATCCTGGTTACTTCGGTAAGGTTGGTATGCGTCACTTCCATCTGACCCGCAACTCGCACTGGCGCCCCATCATCAACGTCGACAAGCTTTGGAGTCTGGTGCCTGCTGCTGAGAAGGAGGGCCTATCAGAGAACTCGGAAGTTGTCCCTGTGATTGACACTCTGAGCCATGGGTACGGAAAGGTGTTGGGTAATGGACTGTAAGTCTGTTTTTATTTTGTGCTCTTTTGGCCATTGACTTTCATCACCAGTCTCCCCAAACTGCCCTTCATTGTAAAAGCACGTTTCGTGTCAGCAATCGCCGAGTAAGTCGATTCTTTACAGAACTGTTGAAGTCTTTCTAACTTTTTTTTACCTTTTAGACGCAAAATCAAGGAGGCTGGTGGTGTTGTTTCGCTGGTTGCTTGAGCATGTACTTAGCATTCACGATGTCCTATTCCTCATTACTCTTCCATATGATCATGCTATGAATCAAGCACCTGTAACACGACGACTGCCACTTTAAATTCCGGCTAAATATGTGATATTGGGCACTGCCTGCCTCTTACCTCCGACGTCAGAATTAGAATTTCGAGCTCCGCCGATCAGCAGTAGTGTCTTACGGTAGTCATTCTTAGACTGCAGATGCTTGCGCATTTCTCACAAACCCCTCTTCTTGATCCTGCCTCCTATCGTTCCCCATGAGCAACAGCTTTGCGTCGTGGTGTAAGCCCTCAATACAGGTCTAGTATCCAAGCATAACCATTCGTTATCAGATCATTCCCACTATGCGACCTGGAATCGCACTCAGCAGCCACCATTTGTAGCACGAACGGACACCAACATCGCACAGGCTGCAGCTGCCATGCACAACGGGATTAACTCTGCAGATGGAGCTAATAGCTCTAAGGATAAGAAAGCACAAGACACTTTATTTGGCCCCAATATCGGTGTAGTCAGCAGCGGGCCTGCCTGGACGGCTGCCACGGAGAAGAAGGTGTTAACTGACGAGCTTACCCCGGAGATTGTCCAGGGCTGGATCGAGAAGAGCAAAGATGTTCGTACTTTCCATCTCTCTTATTGCCATAACATAACAATTGCCAGGCATCACAACCAACGACTACCCTCCAAGCGCTGGTTAACCTTAAACGCCCGACCCTGCGCCTCTCACCACTATCTGCGGAAGACCCGATACATGCCGGCCCCGATCCACATCTCTATCACCACAGTCTCGAGTTCGAATATGACTGCGATGCTTCGAAGTGTGGGATCTACGTACACGTTGTTCTTCCAAAAGAACACCCAGACGCCCCCGTAACAGCCGCCTCCTCTGGGCTATCTAAACTTCTCGTCTTCGAAACCGTCGTTGAAGGTGGATTCGGCAAGCTCCTAAAGCTCGAAGAAGGAGCCCTTCTCGAGCTGGGACGGTTCGAATACAAACCCAGGGCCGCTACTGGCCCACCGGCAAATCCGTCTGCGACGAGTCTCACAAATCAAGGCGAAGCACCAGGGGAGTCATCGTCAACAGAAACCTCGTCGGGTGCGCCAGCTGACGTAGGCGCCGCTCGGAACTCGCGTCGCCGGTTCACCCACTTTTATTTCCGAAGGCGCTCACAAGGCCGAAGCGTCGCGGGTCCAGCCCTCGCTGTCGTTGATGCGGAGCCTGCTCCCGCCACGGACGCCAAGGGGAAGGGCGACACGACGGAGGGTGTGCGTGTGACGATCAGGCTTGCGGCGTTGGACGAACAGGGCACCGAGCTTGCGTCCCTCAACGAGCAGGTCACATATTTGCATGTCGTTCGCTTCGGCACTCGAACGGATGCGGAGACCGAGGAGGAAGACACTCGGCCGTGGGTTGTCAAAGTTGTCAAACGCGAGGCCACGGTGAGTCTTTTGTGATGGTTTCATGGTTTGGCGTCGCTAAAAATACCATACTAAATTTGGACGACATTGCACGCAGATTGGGCCGCACACTTTCCATCTCCATGAGATTTATGGTCTGACATCCTCCTCCGTACATAAGACGCATACCCATGCACCCACCACTACACTCCCGTCGTCGCCCTCCTCCGAAACACACACCTACCCGCCCGCCACGCCTGCCACCCCGACCATGCCAGTCTCGCAGGCGGTCTCGGAAGATGATCCGTCCACGGAGTGCCTGCTCTGCCTATCGTCACCTCGAGAGGTCGTGCTCCTGCCATGTCGGCACCTTGTTTCGTGCAGGGACTGTGCGCTGAATATGGTTGAGTTCGGTGCCGGCGGCAGTATCACACAGTCCGAGGATCCTGTTGCTGCTGGCAGTGATAACGCAGACGCTGGTGCTACTGACGGTGCTGATGGAACGCAGGCGGATGCAACAACGACACCTGCACCAATTACGCCTGTGGTACCGACACCGAATACACGCAGAAAGAGGAGGGCTAAGGGATGGTTCTGCCCTGTCTGTAGACAACGTCGGTGTTCTTCGTTTTCCCAGTTATTCCGTCGACAGTTGATGAGAACTTTTTTTGCCTCAGCCTACACCTCTCTCCTACGGATAACGACACACCCGCCGCCGCCCACAGCAGAGGTGGGCTCCGACGGATCGTCCAATGTCACGATAGAAGGCACTGAAGCACCCGCGCCCGCAAACGCGACATCCGAAACTCGGAGCGGTGGACTCCTGGGAGGTATCGGGCCGTCATTCTTAAGAGGCATGAGCTTCAATCGGAGCCCGCAGGCAGATGTGGAGAGCCAAGCTGGTGCTACGAGGCCGGGTACGTAGGCGCAGGAGGTTTTGCCCCACCCTCTCCCTGTATGTTTTTATGGTTTGTACGATGGTGTAAGTGGGTTTGTTATTAGGGTATGGGCTTGATCTTTGTACATTATGTATGCCTACTTTCCGTTCTTTCGCCTTACAGATTCACTATTTTACAAGTGCGTGCTCGCTGATATCCCATAATCTATTATTTCTTTTTCCAGATAGTACGAAATGAGAAAATAGATATTGCTGTACACGGTACATTCTATTTTTCAAGATGCTGTCAAGTAATCGAAGGCTGTGAAAGTATTGTCTCTAACGCCATCCGCTTAGGCTGAATCTTCGAGAGCGTCAGAGAACGTCGTATGTAAGCCCGTTTGTTGTGCTCATGCTCGCCTTCCAATAATGTCACTATCTTCTACGTACCTACCTACCGGAGAAAAAAGTCTGGCGCACCACAGTGTCTTCATCATGTTTGCAATTTCTTTGTCTTGCAGATTTTGGGGGGAACTAGTTGCCAGTTAAGGTTTTCAGGTTTAAGAGCTTCATCGCTTATAAGATAGATTGGAAAATTAAATTACAAGTAGGCTGAACATGTGGAGAATAAAAGATAGCAGAATGCGACAGTGCGTAAGATCGTAAATGTGTTCGTTGCCTCATGGGAAACTCAGAATAAATTCTTTCATCTCCTTCGCCCAGCTACAATCCGGTAGCCCGTTCGTGGATCCAGTACCAGTGCCTCCGCAGATCGCCTCCAGTTTCGATGGGATCTGACGCAAAATATCCCCAAGAGTTTCCTTGTCCTTCTGCACATCTCGTCGTTGCCTCGGTACACGACTTCCCCAAAAGTTCCGTCGCGCCATTGACGCGCCTCCTACTGCCCCCTTTTCCCGTAAAACCGCTTTCTCTACAGCCTCGTAAGCGTGAGTTCCAGGAGTCGCGAGATCTTGTAGCAGTCGCATCGTCGTCTTGAATGCAATGTATCGCAGTTTAGAGTAAAAATGCACGAGGGAGCCAGGAGTACCGCATACTACAGGACAATCTGGGTTGGGACAACCGGGCGGGTTTATGAAGGGTCCGTTGAGATTTTTAGGATCTGGACGCTGACATTTGCCGTGGAAGTAGCCGGGGAAGATGGCGGCCTCGAGAAGTGAGTAGGCTGACTTTGTGTATTCTGAAGTGATGGGTTCGACCAAGAATTGTGGAGGCGAGAAATACCGTCGGTTGGGAAGCAATTTAGCAGCGATATCATCCGCCTGGAAGATATGGGGATCAATGAATGTGCAAAAGAAGATTTAAAAAATGGATTTACCACTTGATTCATGACAATGTTGACAGGGGTCGTGTAGTTTGATTCAAACGCTTTTGTAATACTTACTATACATTCACCCTCACAAGCTGTCACGATCCCGGGAAGAACCAGCAGCAGCAGAGAAAATAGTGGGGTGACGCAGGATAGCATATTGCGAGGTCGCAGTTGATCTGAATACTGAGGGTGACCAGCTTAGATTCAAGAGAAACGCTCGCACAGCGGGCTGAAAGGTACAAGGCGGCGAGATTGTGAGAGCAAGGTTGGAGCAAGACCAGATCGAGGCTGAGGTAAACACGCGACGCGTTCTGCACGTGATGAGAGGTGAGATGATTCGCGTGTGTTACGGTTGTCGTCCAACTTGCCAGTGGAGGTTACCTATCGTGATTACAATGTAGTACGAATAGTATGTGCATACAATCCAACCCTGCTGTGCTTCCAAGGGTAGCTCATCTACACATACTAACCACGAGTGTCCATGTCTCTTTTTCCTTGGCTCCCTGTTTGTTTTATTGGCCTGTTCACATGGTTCCGCTTTTGTCACTACTGCATTTGGCCGTCACTGCAGAAAGAATCAATGAGCACAATAAATGAGTCCAGGCAAATCAAATTCTCCTCACGACTCCTGATCAGAAGCAGGTTTATTTGGGAAAAAAATATCATCGACAACCATTCCTACCACCGTCGCATCATATTCCTCTGTATCAGCCTTAGGTGACGGTGAACGTGGCCCCCATCGGTCGTGAATGGGACTCTGCGATCTTACTGCATAACGTGGATCTTGGAAATGTGCAGGTTTTCGGAGAATTTCCCGAGCCTGAGCAAGTAAAGCGGTGTAGACCACACCGATCCTCGTCGCCTCATCGACTTCCAGCGGCTTCGGTCGCTGGCACAGTGATTTAAACGCAGGCGCAAGCCATTGAGGTATATCATATTTTTCCGCCAGTACTATTTTCTTGATGGGGTCCAAGGAAGGTGTGTGGCTATGGATCATGTCTATTGCTCGTTCACGGACGCGATCAAATGCGTAGCGTGTGGAGATGGAAAGAAGATCAGTCCATTGCTGGTAATATGTGTTGGTTGCGGTGGAAGTTGCGGTGGATAGGATTAATTTCTTCATGGATTTCTTCTTGGATTTCTTCTCTAGGATGGGGGGGTCAAGCGGAGCATTTGGGAGACGACACATCCTAATTGCAGGGGCGATACAAGTTTAATGAGGATGGATAGAATGTTAGGTTTCGTGCGTACCCATTATAAAAGAAGTCAATAAGTCTTTCGAATTCACAACTTTTCACCTCAGGAAGTGGAATAGGTCGGGAATCGTCCGATCCTTCTGGAGACTCTGTTTGTGGTGGATGCGCGAACATCAGACGAAAGATATCCGACTCCTGCTTTAGGAAGTGACGGTGGATTTTGAAGAGTTTGTTTTCCACCTGTAGTTATTGATCATGGCAAGATGAGTGAACATCGAGTCGAAGCTGAGAGGCTCTGGAAAACATACCAGAAATATCGCCATTTCGTCGTCAAAATAATACTTCTCGCTGCACCGCTCTGCTTGGATGGTATTCGAAACGGGCGACGAGGGGGACGCAGATGTATATTCAGTGTCCACTGGCGGAATACCAGTCTGGTGGTCTTCCATGAACGGATTCTGCACCATCGATGATTGCGATGGTCTGAGTTACTTTCAGTGGGACGTGGGTGTGCAAGTCTACGCCAGGCAAGGCAAAGTTGAAGTATAAGTACTTCGAAACACGTTGTTCCAGCGTCAAAGATATCAAGGCGTCTGATCAAATCTCAGACACGTTATGTTCAACCAGTTCCCATCCATTCTGCACGTGCTGGTGTTCTTTTCGGAATCAACGTAACATGGGCAGCGGTTTGTCCTGAAGGAGGGAAGAGCGGGGGCGGAGACGAGGCCCCAGGCATTTCGATCAACCATTATGCTTACATGCCCCTTCTGCGCACGTTAAGAGATAAAGAAGGAATCCTGTGCAATTGAGTACATCAACAACGTACAAAGAGATCGAGTAACTGGAAAGATGGGTCCCATCACTAGTTGTTCAAGGCCCCTGGCACGAAGACTCCGTGCCCATCTCTTACCTACGTAGTTGGCAATGGAGATTGTAGACTGACTAGTCACGTACTCGGTGGTGGTTCAGTACTTGCCACATAATATCAGTGACTAGTCTGGGCGAGCATGGCAAAAACTGAACCGGAGATGCCGCTCTCGGTGGAGGATACAGAACGCCATCTTGTTGAGCAGAGGAACGCACCGCTTCCCGAGCACGAGCAATCAAGATGGCATAATCCACCCCAATTTGTTTGCCCTCGTGTAGTTCCAATGGGTTAACCCGCTGGCACAGGGACTCGATGGCAGGCGCGATCCAGTGCAGTATATCGAACTTCTCAGCAAGGAGTATCTTCTCGATAGGGTCCAGGGGTGCTTTGTGTTGGTCGATCATGTCAATGGCGCATTGGCGAACTCGATCAAAGGCATAACATGTCGGGATGGACAATAGGTCGACGGCCTGATCGAAATAAACCCGGAATATCTCCTCCTCTTCCGCTTCAGCTGGTGCATGGCAATACATCCTACCGAATGCACAATCGTGTCAGCCTGAAGTCGGACAGGTTACCACACTTGCAAGCAACACATTCCCATAATAGAAGAAGTCAATAAGTAGCTCGAATTCACGGGTGGTTACCTCAGGAAGGATTATTGGCCTACTATTGTCCATGTCTTCCGGTGCCTCCTCTTGTGACGGGTGTGAGAACATTAGGCGAAATATGTCCGACTCTCGTTTAAGAAAATGGCGATAATTTTGTAGAGTTTGTTCTCCACCTTTGGTAACGAGTTCAATGCCCAATGAGCCCTCATTTCAATCTGAAAGATAATAAAGACCATACCAAAAATATAGCCATCTCGTCGTGAAAGTAGTATTCTTTGCTAGCCCATTCTATTCCTTGATTGATATCCAATGACTACGACGAAGTTGACTTGTGGTCTCTGCATGCTACTTCCCGATAAATCCATGGCGACGCTCGCAGGTAATGTGAAAGCCTAAGAAGTCGGCAGGACCGAAGTTCGAACACGCCGTTTGGGCGTCGCCCATGAGCTAGAATCATCGGACGAGAAGGCGCTTGGAAGCTGACCATAACTGGGAGCTTTGAGGTATTTTAGATGAGTGTCACAGATAAAGCTGCTGCCGTGGGAACGCGATCTGTTTCCATCTTCGATCGGAATTTCGAACAAGTTCTGCACCTGTCTTGATTCTTGGATAGTCACCAGCGCTCACAACTTAAGCCCGAATATTGCATATTTCACCCCTAATGTTACGTCGATTTGGGTTATTAAAGTGAGGGAGCCCTTGTGTCAGTGACGCGTCGAACCATCCTCTTCTGTTGACTATCAACAACTATGAGCTGTCCTGACTGCATTATAGGCGGACTGCTACCAGGAGATCCAACAGGAAGCCTCAGTATTCAAGGCGCATATCTCGCGACTGGTCCTAAAAATGACGCCAAATCCAAACACGCTATCGTCCTCTTGACCGACGGATTTGGACTCCCACTCAAAAACAGCAAGATTCTCGCCGACAACCTGGCGACGCGTCTGGGATGCGATGTGTGGGTACCAGACTACTTTGAAGGTATTTTATGGATTTGCCTGTCTAATGAACCTATCCGTCTATTCTTTTCCGTCTGGCTAGGGAAGCCTCTTGTGGCCTTGAACAGTTTACTCACTCCTGACCGCGCCGGGGTCAGGATGGGCGTTTACCAGTGGTTGAAATTCATAATCCATACCATTCCCAGTATTCATGCTTTCATCCAAAGCCGCCCATCAGTGGTGGACATGAGGTTGTCCAAGGTGCACTTCAATCTTTCATTTGAACATGATTCGATAGCTGAATATGCGCCCTAGTTCATCAAAGCAATACAAGAGGAGAAGAAATACGAAAAAATAGGTGCTGTTGGGTGCGTTGAGGTCGCGTTTTCTCTTGACGCATTTGAAACGTCCGTCCAGATACTGCTATGGTGGCTCAACAGTTATACGTCTGGGCGCGACCGATCTGGTTGATAGCATAGTCATCTGTCATCCCGGAGGGTTCTCAATTCCTGAAGTCAAGGCCATCAGGGTTCGTTCCAATACCATCGACAAAGTTCATGATGACCAACAGCAACTTTGTACAGGTTCCGACAGCTTGGGTATGCGCTGAAGGTTGGCTGCAATGTTTCAATTCGAAACATGACGATGCTCTTACTGTTCCGTTTGTAGAGGACATGTTTTTCAGCCACTCCCTTCGCCTACGTGCTGAGGCCGTCTTTTCAGAACGACAGGGAACTGATAACTTTATTGAATATGAATTCAAGGATTACAAGGGTGAGTTTTCGCATTCGAAGCCTTAGACGACAAGCATGCCTACTCCCAATTTCAAAGGCACAGCCCATGGCTTCGCGTCGCGTCCAAATTTAGACATTCCGGAAGTGAAAGAGGCCCACGAGAAGGCATTTGAGCAGACTGTGGCGTGGTTTACTAAAACCTTGGTAGTATGACCTGCTCAACGTAAGTCATTGCACATGTTGCTTGCTGTACTCATACTTACAGTTGTCATACTTCAGTACTTATCTTTGTTGTTCGCCGCGTCTCGCATACACCCGTTATTGGACCTTCTGTAATATCCTCCACGATTTCGGACTCCTTCAATGAATCCAAGCACATTTTTACATTCAGAGGAATTCATACCCAACTGAGTTGCCCAAGAGCGTGGAAAAGCGTGCAACAGCGGCTACCTTCATGAGGTTGTCGCGGTGGAATTTAGTAGGGTGATCAGTGAGAGTGAACATTCAATGTTGTTGGCCACCACACCGCATGCACCTCATCCCAGACCGCAGGATTCCGTCTCGCGACGAACATTCTACTTGAAGCCTGCAACTCCGAGTAGTAGGCGTTACAAAATTCACACCCAGTAGAACAAAACCACACTTGTATATCGCAGAAAAGAAACCAAGGTAAGTACTAGACTAAAGAAGTGTGTGTGGGTGCTTAATATGTATGGTAACGATAATCAGTTTTTCTGCGGAGAGATCTAACATGTGCCAGGATAGGGGCCGTGGGCTGTGCCGGGGTAAGGATGGCGAGAATGAGAATAGCGTACGGGTGGTTCCCCATAATGGTTCGTAACCCCCTGTCCCAGGAACCTCTTCACGATACTCACACCGTTCTCACAGCACTACCTCCAACCCATTAAATTTGGGCAACTTTCCCTGCACTCCTCCGCCAACGTCGGCATCGAAAAGAGCGACGTCACTTTCATCTTCGGTCGACCACGCTCTCCGCCTACCCCCCAACGGCTGCTCATCGGCAGCGATGAGCACGTATGGTCCGACACAGGCGTGCTCAACATCGAAGGTGGGTGCTATGCCAAATGCATCAAACTCTCCGCAGAGAAGGAGTCCTACGTCTTCAACGCCATTCGCTCGGCTCCATCCCCAAAAACGTCGTGTACGGCCCCGTCACAAGCAAGCCCGACTGCGACAACGTCAGCATCACGGATAACATGCAGTGCGCGTACCCGATCGAGTTTCTGCATCACTACTCTCTCTTTTAGCCGTTGGATCCGTTGACTGCCGTTTCATCGGTCGTACAAACACGCCCGGTACGGACGAAGTCCTCGAGCCGATCCTATCTCATCCACCTGCTACGGCGCCCCTTTCATCGTCCTCCACGTACGTTCCTTTCCACACCCACATTAACCCACAACTAAACTAACACCCAACCTTCCACAGCCCGGCCGCTACGCCGAGATGCTCGCCGACCGCATGGCGGAACACAAAGTCGACTGCTGGCTCGTCAACACCGGATGGACCGGCAGCAAATTCGGCACGGGCAAACGCTACCCGCTCAAATACACGCGCCGCATCGTCGACGCCGTGCACTCCGGCGAGCTCGCCAAGGCCGAGTTCAAGACGTTCGGGACGTTTGGGCTCTCGATTCCTACGGGGTTGGAGGGTGTGCCGAGGGAGCTGTTGAATCTGGAATTGGCGTGGACAGATAAGGAGGTGTTGGGGAAGGAAATTAGGAAGTTGGCGGTTATGTTCCAGAAGGGTGTTTGCGTGGTATGAGAAGGATGTGGATGTGAAGGTGAGGGAGGCGGGTCCGGTTGTTTAGGGATGGGAATGGGAATGAAGCAGAATTTGAAGGGGGTGGGAGATGTGTATTCATAAGCATTGCATATAGAACAAGTCATTCGTTGTGTACAATCTAAATAATGCGATGGGCAATATAAAACCACGATGATATCGATGTTTCGGATTACCTTGTTAGAGGAACAAATGCATTCGTGACCTCGATGGTGTGAGAGACGGCAGCGGATCTTTTGGTTTTCGCATGGGTGAGAATCGTAACGCGACAAGTACATACTCTCTTTCTCTGTATGTTCAGAGGACAACCGAATATGACAGCCAGAGGACTTCCCGTCGAGACACGTTTTATCGGGACAGTATTTCAGTAACAAATGTTATCACTTTGGTATATGGAAATAAAATTACATGCAGTGCGAGGAACATCACGTCGGCCAAACTACACAGTCAACAGCTAATCGGAAGGGCCAGCGACGATCCCAGACATACCGTCGTCGTCCACCGCAGCGAACACCTTCTCCAAATCAAGTTCATCTACCAGTTGGTTGACATATCCTAACTCGGCGGGAATCTCCTCCCCAGTCAGCCTCAACAGCTCAACAAATTCGCGCCATATATCCGACATCTCTGGATTGCCAATCGGCTTGCGTGACCTGGAGGCCGCGAAGTCACGAGTCTGATATGATATTACGATCCAACCGACGAGGTTCGACGCCAACGTCCACTCGCTTTGAAAATCGGTTTGTACTAGCCTACCTGCCTTGGCAAGCCTTTTGCCACTAGCAAAATCAGTTTTCTCCATGCGGCAGAGGTTGTAGTCACCCGTCATCCACTGTACGACGAGTTTTTCCATCTGGGGCTTTGCATCCTGGTATCGCAAGAACACGAAAGGAAG
>JABCKG010000120.1:0-28639 GCA_018851835.1 Hypsizygus ulmarius | reverse complement strand
TCTTCACGTCGTGTTTTAGAAATGCCCGGGCATGTATCTCTGAATAGAACATGGGACTTTTAGATTTGAGAGGGAATTAGGACATTCGCTTGTAGTTGCCATTTATGGTAATCGGACTTTGTACCTTGCGGTCCTTGTCCGACGGTCAATGTTTCCCTCCTCAAACCTTCCCTTTCCGGGCTCAATCCACGAGATCACTAGCTCGCCAGGGCTTCCCATTGCTCGGTCAGATGAAATTCAAGACACCCACATGCATCGAAGGCGAACAATTGAACATCGTTCAAAACGTCGCCTAATGTGGCGATCCTTGTATTTTTTTTTAGAGATCCACTTGAACCTTTTCGATCAGGCATCCTGCATATGCATGGCGTAGTAATCTGGATGGTTTTACCGGGCATTGAGCCCCATTTTGAAGAACAATAAGCTACCGATGCTTAAAAGGCCCCAGGGACCCACAGGTTCCTATCAGCCTCATACCCGAGCTGTCTGTCTCCTGAAGTTCCTACGTGCCTTGCCCTCTTCACCGCTCTCACCTTCATCGCTCCTTTCACCTCGCAAATATGATGAAGGACGGAACACTCGCAGTCGCTATTGTCCAGCGCCAGGTAATGGTCGTCCAAGGTTCGCTTGTAAATTATACTTGACGAATTGCATGCTAAAATAATATTGTCATTCTATCCACAGCCGCACGTTCACATGCGCGCCGCGACAAATATCTCGACGTGCACACCTACTCACCCTTCGGTGATTGCGTCTTCCTCGCTACCGCTGTCCCCACAGCGCGTATCGCGCCCACCGACATCCTCACTATCTTCCCGGCTAGCGATAACGCACGCGTGCCGGCGCAGGGCATGCTTGAGTTGCCCCAGCAGGCATTCTTTGAGTTCAAGGAACTCAGTTCTCGGCATCAGCAGCAGTGCGAGAGTCTTTGGAGCGCATGGATTGAGGCGCACTAGACAGTTTGGGTCCTGGGAGACCGTCGAAGTCGTTCTTGCTTAATCATGGCCGTTCGCGGCGTCTATACCTTCATTATCACCCACTGTAGCACTAGGATTTTTCTGGATCTGTATCATTAACACCCCGTGTATATTAGACTTTCTCTAGAATTTCTCGCCTTCACTGTACTTACATAAGTCCCGCTATTACTTTCACTTAGGTAAATATGATGTCCGATTACATGCATATGTTTTTCCCTTTCTCCAACAAGGCAGAACGCAAGAGAAATATGATTCCGGCAATGTGTTATACAGCAGGGTTCGATCAAGAACTTTTAGGAAGACGTAGATCCAAAGGAGATATATATAATGCAGCATCAACTAGGTCCACGATACAACAAGTCATAATGTAAACCCCTTAGATTAGACGGAGGCATGAGGCAAAGAAAAGTACAATATATCGATAATTGAGACAGAAAGCAGCCAAGGTGTGCATTTAGATAGATCATGCCGACTGACTTGCATGTGGGTCACGGAAAATCTACGAGCAGAGGTCAATGATACACCCAGGAAGAAACAAGAGGACCAGACAAACCTTCAAATCCCAGATATCCCCAATCTTCTTCTCCTCTTTGACCGGATCCCCATCGTCCTGCTCAACTTGGATCTTGCCGTCCGTGTTGGACTCGAGTTTGAGCCCCTGCTCATTGGCCAAATGCAACAGGCAAATGAA
This sequence comes from Hypsizygus ulmarius, assembly GCA_018851835.1. Classification (NCBI taxonomy): domain Eukaryota; kingdom Fungi; phylum Basidiomycota; class Agaricomycetes; order Agaricales; family Lyophyllaceae; genus Hypsizygus; species Hypsizygus ulmarius. The sequence continues at coordinate 26,971 of JABCKG010000120.1, read as the reverse complement.
ACAGAAACTAGTGCTAATTTCTTCCATTTTGCCGCGTGGATACGACTTCTGAAGGCCCGATATTACTTGGCTGAAAACGCGCGATTCCTCGGGATCGGTTGGAGGCGGTAACGTCTCATCAACGTCCTAGAAGGAAAATGGCCGAGTAAGCATCATTCAAAGGAGAAATTTTATCGAGGTTGATTGCTTACCATGCTTTCATCATCATCCTCCTTTTTCGCGGGAGAAACGATGATGTCTAGTCCTCGCCAGATGTTGTCCTTCAACATCCGCATATCGACGCGTTTGGCTCGTTTCGCGTAATTTACATACTCCGGTCTAACGCGTCTTGTCTGACCCTGCGTCGCAGCGAGCAGGTCCTGTTCACCCGCATCCGTCTCGGGGACTCCGCCGTCGTATGGGTCAACGTCATCGAACCCGGGCCCATCATCATAGTCGTCATGGAAGAACTGTGTATTGAAAGGAATAGCTCCCGTCGCTAGAGAAGACGATATGTGAATTTTGACAGAAAAGAAATATTGATTCTGAAGTTAACGTACTGTCATCGCCGTCTTCATCTCCTGCTCGACCAGCAGCTTGATCTGCGGCAGCCTGAGCCCAGAAGTTCTCATCCACCTCGCCATCTCTTGCATTTATCTTGACCCGCTGCCCACGCATTTTGAGCTACATACTTGGTCAGTTACATGGAATGACATGGGGAAAAAGCGACATACCACAAACTTGGGCTTCAGGAACAGCGTAACAAGCTGTTTACTCGAGAAGTGCATGTCGTCGGGCAACCTATGGTCATCCCGCTTTTCCTTCTCCTTTGTCTTCTTTTTACTCTTCTTGGCAGCCGCGCCGGTACCAGGAAGATTGATTCCAGCGCCCTTCGTGACCGGCGCGAAGAGCTCCTTCGCGATTTCTTTAAGATCCTTGTCCGGGTCGATGGGAGTAAAGAAATCAATTTTGAAAGCCTCCTTCTTCTCACGGCGCGCCTTAGGCTTGGTGGCAGCATTGGCATCGGCGTCCGCTGAGATGAATAAAATTAGCAAACCGTGTACGAAAAACGTAAAGAAGCCCTCACGTCTTCGGACTACCTTCCTCAATTTCCAGTGCTCAGGGCCAGCCCAGTTCTTCAGGAAGTTTTGATCGAAGTAATCCAGCATCCCGTCATCACCATCGGCATCAGTCATAGCCATAACAAGATCCCGCTCGTTGGGAGCACGCCTTGGGTCGAACGGCACGAAAGGGCCAGCCTGGCCTTCCCCTTCGCCTGCGGGTGGTACTGAACCGTTGGAATGGTTATCACCACCATAGTCATCACCACCCATTCCATCCCCGCCAAAATCTTCATTGACTGCATCTGGACCTACGAAAAAGTCTTCGACAGCGGGGGCGCCATTATCAACGTCCATGTTGAAGGCATCTCTGCCAGTGTCATCATCGTCATCATCCATATCATTTCGTGTGTTATCTTGGAAGAACGTCGTATCCTCAAAAGAGAACGTGTCTTTGGAAAATGCGAAGCCAGCAAGGGAGTGTGAGATTTCCTTGTCCTCCAGAGCCCCAAGATCCGGAAGAAACTCTTCTGTGTAGCTAGGTCAGTACCCGCATACAGCATGAAGGGGGGACATCCTACTCCGTAGATAAGTCAAATCAATCTCATCCTCAGGCTCTTCAATGACCTCCTCGTCCTCAACCTTTCCCATTGAGTCACTTGCGTCGAAAACGACCCTCATTCCACCGTCACTTCCCACTCCAAGGCTCAGATGATTCATCAACAATCCCTGAGCACCTCCCTCATCAAAGTCGGCGCATGTCTTTTTGAATAGAGGGTCGACACTGAACTCAAGTTCCAGCTTTTTACTCTGTAGTTGTGATGGATCTTTGGCGAGCGTTGCAGCAGGTCCTCGAGACTTCTTCTTCCTCGAGTCCTCTTCCCCTTCGCCCTCGCCCTCCTCCCCACGACCCTCAGTAGCAAGATTACTGAGGAGCTTGCCTGTCTCAGTGCCGACACTATCCACTCGACTTGTCCAAATCTTCACACATCCGTCGAGAGTGCAGGACGCGCGTTGGAAGTTGATCGAGTTATCATCATTGTTTCTGAGCAGTGACATGTCATGGAAGTAATCAATGAGCGCGAAGTTCCACGAGTTGGCTGCATTGATTTTCTGTGGGCACCGTTAGTCAAACACCTTGAACAAGATGAATAAAACATACATTGTCGGTAGCCATTTTCATCCATTCTTCGAAATTAGAGCTCATTACATCCTTTGGCACGTTGATCACTGGCGGAGGTGCCACTGAATTGAGCTGCTGCTTCTGTTTCGCGGTCCTCGAAGTCTCAGGAGCATCGGGGTCAATGTTACCCTCGGAAGACGGTCCTGCCATGGCATTCTCGATGACAGTAATTTTGGTACTTTTCCGTCGCCTCCGTTTCTCTGCAGCATCGTCGTTGATGTTTACAGACCTAAGAGGAACGCGACCTGAATCCGAGTTGAAACTGGCATCGTTCTCCGGGTGGTGGACCTCGCTGAGTCGTTTCTTTAGTCCCTGTTTATGTGGTCTGGGTGTTTCGTGTTCTGATTCTGGATCAGTATCATCGTCGTAGAGCTGGGGATCCTCAGGAGAGCGAGCTCGACGCGCGGGAGCCATGGTCTTCAACAAAGCAGTTTTGAGCCACGTGATCCCGCAACCACGACGCGTAACAGAGAACGTGACTATTTGCGTAGTACTTGATCGCGATTCGGACTCGGGACTCTGGTACTTGCTCTGGTAAGTACTATTCGTCACTCTGAAGTCTGGAGTTCATCCAATGTTCCGTTTCCAATGATAACAATTTGCGAAGTATCTTATAATGAACTATTGCCATGCATACTGATGATTCTAATGACAGGACTGTAAGAATACTAGATATCAGTCCTTAGGCCTTGGTTTTTGTGGTCCTAGTCACTACCACAAGTATACCAAAAGACATATCAAAAGCAGTGCCAAGTAGGGAGCAATGAGAATTTCAAGAAATTCCGGCGAAGGGTGGTTCATCGGTGTGTCTGTAACAGCTGCGAGCACGGGTGAGTCTGTAGAACTTGGATCGCTCGAGTATTCATGCCGGCGACGTCGACGGACTTGGAATTTGGGCGCAATTGTTTGCAAACCCAACTCCGACAAGCTTGGCGCACTTTGCAAACGGTCATGAAGAGAATAGATCTCGAGCTCTTTAGATGCGATTCTTATCTCATTCTCCGTAAGAGGTTCCAAGGTCATGGTATCGCGAGAAAGGGTGTTCACATCTACGCCAAACTCCCTGTTCAGCTGTTTTTTGAGGTCGATGATAGGAAAGTCGAACATCATGGCATGTGGAATGAGGAGATCGAACATAATTGCCACAGCAAGTGCGTCCCCGTTCTTCAATGCTGCGGCGTCATTGACCAGAAACCGTAAGCCTCCGTGTCCTAGCAGTCTAGCAGAAAGAACTGCCATGCTCACCCCTGTATCTCACAATCAGAAATAGAATTCTGTCAGTCACTAAATTGCGTGTGGACGTGAGTGTGAGAATTTTACGCAATGCAAAGTAGAAGCTTACCATAGGGTCCGACCATCACCCCCATGACGTCTTGTGGTGGAGGAAACATGAACTAGTCGATTATCAGTGCACAATCAGCAAACAGTGCATCAAGCCGACTGACGACATAATCCATACACGGTGGTTTCTTAAGGAAAGAGATCTGATGAAGTAGGGCTGGCGTTCTCTTGAAGCCTGGCGCTGGTGATGGAATGCGCTCATCGACGCTCGCATGCGACGTTTCTCGGGTAGGCGGTGGACATCGATCAAGTATTTCCTTTCCACAAATAGCCTTGTGCGCGTTCCAGTCTTTTCTCTGACACTTTCTTTCGTGTGGTCAGCATTCAGTATCCCTTTCAAGGACCACTCTCGATAGCCAACTCACTTGGAACAGTATCGGACTGGGTGATCAGTTCCCTTGCAATTCCCGCACACCTTGAGCTCCTCCCCCGTTTCCAGCTGTGAAGAATCTTTTCCACAATTCCAACAGATATGGACTTGCGCTTTACGCTGTTGCTGGAAGAGCTGTTCCCGATAGCGAAGTTCCTTCTTAGACTCCCTGTCCAAGGACTTTGCAGCATCGTTTATTGTCCTTATGTCCTTTTTTAGCATCGCTGGCACCTTCCCTATGACGTAATTTTCCTCTTTGCCATACTGTTGAGGGCCAAGAAGTCAGGACTTCTGTACACCCAGATTCACTTGATGGCTACTTACAAACGCTAGCAGGACACGCCAAAGGGTGATGGATATGAAATAGGCCCTGTCTAGTCTTATCTCCTTGGACTGGCGGCAAAGCCGTTCATTGCGTAGTAGCCAGTCAATTTGTGGGTGTGGAAACAAGACGGGCTCAGCACTCGTATCCTCCAGCGCGTATGGTATGACTTTCGTTACAATGTCAAGAAAACCTTGCCCGCCGTCGGCTGCTAGAAAATCAAGTCTCATCTCAGGACACCATCTTCTACGTTTCTCCATGTTTGGGCCTGCGCAGGAGGCATGCCAAAGGCCTTCCAAGACAAGTTCTTCTCTGCGCGCCTGAGGAAGCGCCTTCCACTTGGTTTCGAAATCGTCGGTGGCCATTGCCCGGACAATGAACTGGCTGAGGTCCGTTTGCAACTCAATAACCTCGCGCTTCTCCCTCTCGTGGTATATGTCCGGCAGATCGGACAACGATAAGGCGTCGAGGAAGCGGCGCTTACTTGGCTCCAACGAGACGCTTAGAATACTACGCCGAAGGTTGCCATAATTAGCGGCAAGGTCTCTTTCCCAGCTGGCATTCCATCCGCTTCGATCAGAATATTTGTCTGGCCTGTCTGCAGTGAAGTATACGATGTCAGACATAAGAGCGTATGGGAGAGTCTGGGGGGAAGAGCTCTTGGAGGAGCCTTATGTTCTCTCAGCCTCGAGGATGCGGGACGCCAGACCTATGCCTCGAGGGAGTACAACGTGATGACTCCAACATACCGGTGGGACGCAAACCGGGGCGCTGGCTCTATAATCAGAGCAGGGAAAACATATCCTATGCTTGAGTTGAAGGGCTATGATGACTTCTGACTTCAACGTGTGTCTACCGCATGACCTCCTCACACCTCGGGAAATCTGAATAATCTGGCAGTTGCATTCACAACTCTTATGACACGCGGTCCCAGGACAAAGAACCGCCATCGAACTCACTTCCCAGATGAAGGCTGCCCAGTCTAAGGTAGAGACATATCCGACGGGCGGTAGTAGTTGACGGCGCTCTCACCTTGATCGCACGCTGCCATCCATCTGTTTCTCGAAAGCCTGGCAGGTCAAATGCTCATTAGCTAGCGGACCAGCTGGGGAGCAACGGATTGTTCTTTGATAAACGGTACGCCAAATACGTGCACTCTATCAGGATGCGTTCTGGACCGCGCGTCCGACGACCATTCACGGACGGCACCGCCCATTTGGTTTCGACGATGTCGTTACTTTCCAACACGGATTTACCTTTTACTCCCAAAGATTCATTATCTCCCTCAGTGATCCTTGGGACTGGCTATTAGCATACGTCCACTCGATGTCATTGGAACTCGATTCCGTTGAGGCATTCATCATCACGGCCGTTACCGCCGAATGAAATGCTTCCATTTCAAGGGGCACATGTACGTTTTTTCAAGGTGAAGGGTGTGGAAGATGATGTAGGTCAATTCTCCGTTTGGTCTCGTCGCCTCAAGACTCATGTCCTCCTCTATTAAACGTAACGGGTGTGAGATTAATGATCAGACCAGGCATCGACATCCTCGCAGGACCCGCGGGTCTATATCCTGAAAGACAAATATATGACATGGACTGCTAGGAATCGAGATAATAATACACATCAGTTAGTTAGGCAAGCACAGACGTAGAAATAAACTTGGGCAGATGCTATGGCTACAGAGGTGAAGGTCAAAGACGAGAGAAGAAAACAGGATACGTGTATCTGTATATTAGCAGAACAGGGGAAGCAGTAATATTTTTTGAACAGAGGTTGATACGGAAGACGAAGAATGAGAAAAGAAGAGGCCCAAATGTTCCCTGGATGTTGCGCGGCAAGCGAGGGAAGATGAAGACCATGAAATGCTGGGTTGACATCGTTATGAAGGGAATGGTCTGCGAAGCCGGAGGTGTGGCTGCCAGCTTCCCATCGAGACGTGATGAACACTGACAAGAATGAGATCATCAAGCTTGATCTCGTGTTGTCGTTGACCAAGTTTCCATCGAATGTCGACATCATCCTCAATGAGATCTCGGGATCTTGCCTGTACGATCAACCAAAAAAAAACGTAAGTCACTGATCCTATTCCATTCGAAAATGATGAAACATACGGCGAGGAAACGGTCGACACATTTGGCAATGTTTTTCACAAGTTTCGCTCTTGTGATAGGCTGAGGGGGGCTGCGAAAATCCTTTGTGGGGATTTGTCGACTCCAGGGTCGGTACCCTGGCCAGGCGAACCTAATCGAGATGCTTGGTCCCCGACCTTCGAAAACAGGCTCGTCGCGATTCTGCAAGCGGCGCACGCGAGAGTGCAATGCGTCAACGAGGGGTATACCACACTCGACGGGGCCGTCCATCCAGAAATAAATTGGAGCCTGCAAGTCTACTTCGTGTACGTATCGCTTCACATCGCTGTTGGTGTGAGGAATGTACATCTTCTGAGGTATGAAAGGACCTGCGACGAAAGACATAGGAAGCAGAGTGGCCTCCCTGAAGAGTCTGAGTTGCTCTCGATATCCATCCAGGCTAGGCTACGTGTATTGTCAGTAAAAGTCGAAATTCCTGTGTCGATCAAAGACTTACAGTTGTTTCGTGGACGGGAGACCTCCCGACAGTGCTTCTGGGAGTAACCGGTAGCGACATGATGTGAGCTGAGCCAGGGTAAATAGAGGGTGTACGTTCTGAAGAACGAGAAATGCGACTACTGGCTGAATAAGGAATGACGGATGCCGATGACCCTTCAGGACTATCGCTGGAAAAGTTGTAGCTGGAAGGACCAGCAGATCGAGGAGAAGCGCGATTTAGTGGCGGAGAAAACTCTCCCCAGGAAACCGCAGAGTAAGTCGGGGAGGCATTCACATGCGGTTGAAGGTAATGTTGATTCATAGGAGGACCTGGAGCAGGGACGTCGGTCGCTTGAGAGATATGGGTCCAGTAGGGATCAACGTCCGATTGAGGTGTAGGATGGTAGTTGTAGTTTGCAAGATCAGATGTATATGTAGACCCCTGCTGGACGTCTGTCAGGTAATTTCCCTGGTAATTGTTGAGCTCGTTATCCTCTTCGATAACCTCAGGCTTCTCAAAGCCATGGAACTGAGCCATGTCGCGTGGTATAAATGATTCAGAGTATGCGAGAGGAGAGTTGAGCTGAGGTGAGAGCTCAAGACAATCTCCAGGGAAAGCAGACGACTGGGATGAGAGTCGCAGAAGGGCGGTTGTGCTAGGCAGTGATGCTCAGTACATATATCAATATATAAAGGATTGCGTGACTTACTGATGTGGTGACATCGTCATGTACGGGATGGTCACAAACAGGAAGAAAGCGAAGGGGAATTGGAGAGTTTTATACCCTCACAGCTTGTTGGTTTCATGCCTTCTCGGGAGACCTTACCAGACTGCTGGAAAATGGCTCGATAAAGTTTCCAAATAGACAAAAATGCTGTGAATCAGGCCGTTGCCTGGACAGGGGCGACATCTCTAGGATTCTCAACTGTGCCATTCCGTACGGAACTCTATTCTATGATCAATCCGAAGGGGTCCACCGATGGAAGGGAAAATGCGCATGTGGAATACCACAGCAGTTATCCCGAGCCGGGAGATGGAAGACGTCCCGGCCTGACGGTACCTATTTTGACTAAAGATGCTGCACAGATTTCCGAGGCTGCGCAGAATATAGCTAATTCTGGTAGAATCGGATAGGAAACTAGAATCCGATCACATAGAAATTACGGCAGCCTGGATATGAAAGTTTTGATAAGATACTACACAGCATTTGTGGATGGAGCTGAACGAACACTACCTACAACACTGGGAAACTTGGGTTGGCAGGACGCTGAAACGATTCCACGAGCTTCGCGCAATGACATACACGAACAGTGATAAGCAGAATGTGATGCATTGTTCTCGGTGGTTTGCATGAAAAGACCAGGATCAGATCAGATGGGAGCAGGTTGAAACCTGTGCAAGGTGAAAGCGCCCATTCGCGCGACCAATTTCGCTGCCAACACGCGCCTGCCTTTTTTGGACCGTGTTGCGCTTGCGGTGTCACGTGCCAAAACTGTTGGACCCTTGCACCTGTGCATCCACCACCGCCCCAAATTCCGAGAAATATGTCCAGTCTTGCAGGCGCACTCGGTGATACTCAGCCCCAGAGGCCTCCAAGGCTCGACGACGATGTCGCGTATCCGCCGGTCGCGGAGGAGGATGTGGAAATGGGCTCTCCGACGGGTGGTGACCAGGCTGAGCTGCAGGAGGAGGATGAAGAAATGGACGACCTGTTTGGGAATGATGAAGGTGTGGAAGAAGCTAAACAACGCGAGTAAGTTCTTCGGTTAGTGGAGATACAAGCCTCTCACCAAGATTCACGGAAACCAGGCCTGCATCACCCTCAGCTTCGGCGCATGATTCCGAGAGACTAACTACTCCGGAGAGAGAACGGAGACAGGCACTGGAATATGGAGAGGAAGAGGCACCTCAGGAGATTGCTGTCGAGGTAAAAGAGGCTGAAGTCTCATTCCCAAATATACCCGTTCCGAAAAGCTCAGACGAAGATGTAAGTTTCACCTGCACATTCAAACATTGCAACTTCTGACATCTATCTCTAGAACTGGGTCATCCGAGTACCCAACTTTGTCAGAGTGGATTCTAAACCGTTCCATCCTGACACTTATATTGGTCCAGAGCACGAGGATGAGGACTCTCACGCAGCCGAGAGCATACGAGAGAAGAGCATGACGATAAAACTCAAGGTGGAGAATACGGTGCGTTGGAGATGGATCAAAGATGAGAATGGCATAGACGTGGGTCTTCAATCGAGCTTCCTAGTCCACGGCCTGACGTTCTGACCACAGCGAAGACAATCGAACAGTCGTGTAATACGATGGTCGGATGGCACCTTAAGCTTAAGGCTGGGTAAAGAATTATTCGACATCAACCAGAGCCGCGACACATCTGCGGGTGTCCCACGACAATACATTGGTTCTCAGTCCTCGCAACCCGCCGTCGAAACACTTGCCACCAAGCAAGGTCTGACATACCTCGTCGCCCAACACAAACGCTCTCAGGTCCTACAATCCGAAGCTGTAATTACAGGATACATGACTCTTCGCCCAACAGGAATGCAATCCGAAACACACAGGATGCTCGTCCGTGCTGTTGGGCAAAAGCACAACAAGGTTGCCCGTCTACGTATGGCGCCGGATCCTACTACGGATCCGGAGCGCGAGAAGTTGGAGCTGATGAAGCAGAGTGCCAAAAGGTCGAAGAAGAAGAGTGACTACGACGATATGCTTAGTGGTGGCCGAAAGCGGCGGTACTCAAGGAAGACGGCTGGTCGGGACGTATGGAGCGACGACGAGGAAGACGAAGCTGCTGGTATCTTCGAGGGTTCAGACGATGAACACGATGAGGGCATGGGCACCAGCAGCTCTGGACGCAAGCCCAAACGTAAAGTCAGCGATGACAAGAAAGGTCTTGAAGACTACCAGGAAGACGACTTCGTGGTTGCAGATTCCTCCGACGAGGACGCCGGATCGAGGGGACAGAAAAGGAAATCCGGAGAGGGGTATGACGACGAGGAGGATCCTCTTGATCGGCTTGATGCGAAAATAAGGGAACAACAGGAATCTCAAAAAAGGCGCCGTGAATCTGGTTCGAAGGGGGATACAAGGGGTGATGACGACAAAGGGGCAGAAAAGGACGTGGAGAGCGAGGAGGAGGAAGATGATGAAGAATTTAAGGTACGCCGACTAGGAGGAACAGGCACGCGGAAAAGGGCAGCTGTATTCGAGGAAGACGATGAAGAATGAAACGGTCCCTCCTCCTCTCCTTGAAACTTCATTAGTTCATTCCCTGCTAATTCTAGCACAAAGCTGGGACGCGTGGATTGCTATTGCATGCTCCCTATCTGGTTCATCCTACTTACGAACAGCACCAGGGGTCTCCTTCAAGACCCCATTCTCGTCCCATTCCCCGATGGGCTTGATTGCATCTACCACAGCTTGATTTTCCCTATTGTCGGTTAAGAGACTATGTAGCGTGAAGATTGCATGCTCCCGTAGATCTGCGAATGAGAGTAAGAAACTTATGTTCAGCCACACGGGATTGAACGCAATAGGAAAAGATTTCACTGACATGGATTTCTTTCATCCACTACGCACAAGTTCATGACAACTTGAATGCCACCGCGCTCACGAACCAGGTCTTGCACAGCCTTGACCCCGTGGCACAGAATTCCGAGAAGACGCACAAGATCCCGCTTGAGGTACTGAAATCCGGTTGGGTCCGCCGTAGACTGCTGTGTAGGTGTTTCTTGGGCCGGGGTTGGACTTGACACAGGCTTGCCGAAATGGATTCTGGGAAGGAAGCGGTCAAACAACCGGAGAAGGTCTATGTTAGAGAACCGTGAGCGAATAGTGTGAGCACGATGAGCCCGGATAGGGAAGAAAAGCTAATCTCGTACCTATCAAACTCTCCACCAAGCCACCGTCGGAGGTACGCACATCGTTAAAAAACGCTTTAAGATCTTGTCCTGACGTAAAGTCTTCATTTTGATCTTGCTCGATCCGGTCGGCTTCCAGCGTAATGGTTATTATGCACTGCGTCACAAGCACAAGGGCTTCGCACACTTTTGGGAGCATAACATCCAACTCCGCGGGTGGCGGGGGTTGGGCGTCTATGGAAAAATTTGATTGATCAGAAGGGCCCAGGGCTTTTTCAACCGCTCCCCGAGCGTATGCTGATAGGTCGAAAAAACATTGTGCAAGCATGGGGCTCAGCTTCCTGTGGATCTTGATAGTTCTGGGAGTCGCCCCGGATGTCGCATTCATTTGAACCGACTGGAGATATGAATCCACGATTTTCAATAAAGTGGTTTGATGAGGAGTGACGATCTCGTCAGGTCTATTAAAGGAGATTTTAAGTGCCGTATATTTTACATCTTTTATTTTTTGCCGCACGGAAGTCCTTACATTGTGAATTTGCCGTAGAGGTCGGGGACCAGCCCGAGTTCAATGAGGTGGGACAATATATCGTACCTGAGAGCCTCGTTCAGTTCTCCGTCGGATGAGGCAGGAATGGAAGCTTACCCGACATCGAACGCCTGAGCTGCTTGACTTGATTCTTCCGCGTCATACAGCTTCAACATGACATCCAATAACGACACGCACACGCGTGCGCCAATCGTCGTTCTGCAGAGCATTGTGCTGCCGGGAAAAAGAGTGAATCAAAACTAACATAGAGTAAAGAGTTCTTACATTCGTTTTCTACTTCCGTGTATGCAATTTTGGATGAAGATGAGGACAGTCAGGATAGTACGGGGATCGGGCGATCCCAGCAGTCGGCTATCCTAGGCCCACGGAGGTTAGAACTTGCAAATCATCGAACAATATTACCGTACATCAGCACAACTTGGTCCTCGGGGAGTTTCATGTACGTTTCCCATAACGTCGACATCAGAAAGTCATTGGTTGTGACCATGTTCGAGAGAGTTTGTGCAAGTATTCGGGCCACATGGACCGCTAACGGTAGGTATGGGTGAGAGGGAAAGTTTCTACAAACGCGCTCCTTACATTCCTTGTCCTCCATTGCAGACCATGACGTGTGGTAATGGAGCAGGCGTCGAATATCTGGTTCGTTTTCACTAGTACGGCTTTAAGGAAACTGATAATTAGCCTTCATAGTGCCGTTCAACTCACAATGCTCGAGTCTGGTTCTCCGGAACTCCTGCCACTAAATTCCGGGTGAACTTTGCAAGACTTGCACATATTGTCCGAAGATGTCTTTCCTTGCTCGTGCTGTGGCTTTCTTCGTCGTCACCGTCCCAAAAGGTGAGCTGTGTTCGAGCAAGATCCCGCCAAAGCTTTCGTAGTTCAGACCATAAAGACGGATCTGAACCGAAATAAAGTCTTAAATAAAATCAATAATCAAGCTATTCACGCAGTGGACCATGCAGTCATACCTGGTATCATCGTGTTGGGCAAGGTCCTGAGCAATAGTTTCAAGCGTGGTCACAATTGAACTGCTTTCAGTGACCCTGACTCCGACATCAAAGCTCGCACAATCTTGCTTCCACTTCTGCAGCAAGGGGTGGCCCTTAGTGTCCTGGTCGGACATGACAAGACGGTGGGTACAGTGGAGTTTGTGCAGAACAGTAAGTCCATACCGTGACAGTGGCGTCCAAATCGGATGCTTACATGGGTCGCTCTTCACCGTGCCAATCCGTTTGTCATCGGCGATGTCTTACTCTTAACCATCATCATGCCTATCAATGCAAAGTCCATCAAATCCTTCAATAATCTGCATCGCACGCCTCGGTATCTCAACGGCCACGCTCTATTCCCAAATATCTGGTACTTTGATCTGCGCTACATCCCACTTGAACCAAACCCATCCCATGTCCTGTTCGTTGTCCAAATGGAGAGCACCTGCACTCACACTGAGCGGCTTCCACTCGGCCGTCCTCCCGATTGGGGAATATCTTTCTTTCCAGAGACACCAGAAGCAGCCGCCCCGGAGATATGCAGGGCGCTGATTCAAGTTTTCCTGACAGGCCTCACCAACGGAACCCGGAAATTTCAGCCGCCGTTTGCACCATGGATGTTAGCTACACACGATCCCACGTTAGGTATGGCGGTAGGGAAGGAATTCAAAACGATGGGCGTACTCGAGGAGCTTTGCGAAATCCAGACCATTGTCATGGACGACAAGAAAGTGGAGACTGTACAGAAAGCGTTCGACGGAGTCTGGGCGAAACTCAAGGCTTCCGCTGGCATCAGAGCTCCAATGGTGTCTCCGAACACCATTTCCTTCTATTCACTTCGCCTGACGCCCTGGGCTGCGGATGTCGATAAGGAGTTTGTAAATAGAGTTTTGAGCTACACTGGCCGGCTTTCGGACACTCGCTCGCTCACGACAGAACCTGCTATCTCCAACACGTCCACATATATGAGGGGACAGTTGAATCGTGCCCTAGAGTTATTCTCGGCAAAACCTGCCGACGTGGTTCGTGCGGAAGCAGATGCAGGGAACGCAGAAAGTGCTATTGACTATGCCTTACGGTACTTCTGTCTACCAGCCTTACTTTTGTTTTGTTTCCATTTTTGGATCCGGTTGCTCATCCTTCGCGATGCAGGCTAGAAGCTGGCATTCACTGCACTCCCAACCGTCAGCTGTACCACGAGTACCTCGTCAAGGCTATTCTGAGTCCCACTGCGACTCCTGTCCAACGAAGCAAAGCCCACGCGCTTCTTCTCGAGTGGTTTGTGGGCGCCTCGAGAGAGCGACTTCTCTACCGGTATATTCATGCCTCAGCTCATCATGCGAATGCGGCGATCTCCCTCCGCCGTGAAGATCCATGCCCAGCGGTCCTTGGATACGCTGAGCGTACTCTCGAGCGCGTGACAAATGGACTTGCAGAAGGGGCAGAAATGCGCCTGCAATACAATGATCTTTGGGCCGTCCATTATAAAGACCAAGTAGAGATGGAACAGAAAAAGGCACAAGTGGCAAAGAAAAGAGACAAGAAGGCCAATAGGTATACTTGCGCCGCAGTAGGATGCCTCATTCAGGCTGACAAAGGCCGAATGCTTTCTCGATGTATGTCGTTTTCTATTTTGCCTCTCTTCATTTTTATATTTCTCTCGATAGGCTCCGGAAAATGTGATCCCGATGTGAAGCCTTATTATTGTAGTAAATCGTAAGCCATGACCAAGTCAACACCACACCTCATCCTCAGTTTTTGCTGACCTTGTGTTCCAGGTGCCGTGCGTGAAACTATATTATTCTTTCCTAGATAACATCTGATCGACATCTTATGTCACAGAACGGGCAGTATGTCTCTTTCTTCCTCGCTATTGCGGCGTGAAATTGACGACCTTCCTTGCAGGATTGGCATACACACAGGCCCTTCTGCCAACCAGGAGCCCCTTGTTCTATCGTTGAAAAAGACGATGACGTCCCAATTGCCACTGCAGATGGGTCGCTTACCGTTCCTGTCACTCTTCCAAATGGCGTACAGGAGATGTGGAGTTCATCCGATATGACTGCAGGAATGTTGAAGGCGATGAAACATGTTGCAGAAGGTGGAACCGTGGCTGACGCGATGGCTTTCTACGACAGCGACGAGTGATCTATTTATTAAGGTATGTATTGTAGCGATAGTCTTCATATGAATGTATTTGTAGCAACTCCTTTATGCCTGTATTCATAATATGAATGAGATGCGTTGAAATGAGTGCCTTTGTTTTTCAGACGCGCCAAACTAGCTTCGTATCTTAACCACAATCAACAAGATGGGCAGCGTCAATCCTCAGGATCTCAACATATCGCTAGAGCCGCATCTCGTAGACACTCTTCGACCTCTGTTTCCAATCATACCAGTAGACCTGGCGAACACCCTCAATGCATATCTCTCTCCATCTCCACCTCCGACAGTTCCTTATGCCGTATTGCAGTCCATTTCTCAATGGGCGCGTACCTCCGGATATGAGACGCTCCGCTCTCAGTCGCCGCCACTAGACCCCCAAGCGTATTCAATGATATCTCTGCTCGCAGGAACAACAACATCCCCTGAACGTAAACTTGGTGAGTATACCCCGACGAAGGAGCCCGAGGAGGTTGAGGCAGAAAGGATTAAGGAGAGAAAAACCATAACAGCCCTGGTCAATGCTCTTTGGAGTATCCTTGGTTCAGGTTTTGCCGTGTGGTGGGCTGCAGATAAACTGGGGTGGAAAAATGAATGGGTGTGTCTTAGCAGACTCACTTGACACTTCATCTTCATGATGCTTCTTTGCAGAAAGTTCTTCTTGCTCTGTTCGCAGCAATTGTGGTAGCAGTTGCCGAGGCTGCACTCTATCTCATCTGGCAATCAAGGCGGTCAAGATCCGTTGCGAAGCCTGAGCGCGTCAAGCCACGTCGGAGAGTTGTAGCTGCGCGCCACAAGAAGGATGATGGACCGGAACTGGCTGATGAAATCAAGACACCTGTGGTTGAAGAGAAGATTGACGGAGGGTTGCGACGACGACAATGACATGCTAGAACAAACTTGCAGACTCAAGGTTCGTCTGAGTTGACACTGGAGATGATTTGTATTATTACACGGTGCGATAATATTAGCTATTGATACACGCGAAGAGCCCTCATCAGCAATGTTAGATACCATCCCGTCAAACCCCAAACTACGATGCGACCTTTCTTCTCTTCATCGCATTCTCTATCGACACTCTCTTCACTTGTCACGGCGGTGATCCCGAGTGTCTTTCCCCTGGCTGCCTGCACTATGTCTGTTACGTCTACCACCGTGTACGGTCTCTCTCCGCGGAACAAGTACGACTTCAGCTTTGATGGATCTGCCACTCTTGCTAGCGGCAGATGGAACGCGACAGCCACTTCGGGCCTTGAAACATCGCAACTGAGTGAGAGAAGGTCGATGGAGGGCAAGGGGTCATCCTCAGATGGTTGTAACTCCATCGACTCCGGACGCACGAACCCCTGTGATTTGATGAACAGTCGTCAATGCAGGACACATGAAGCGTTTTTCACCACGAATGGCCAGACCCGCATGTCTCCTCGCAGGTTGAACTCAGGCGGTCCGATCTCCCCTAACACATCGACGAGATCCGGATGTATTCCAAGCTCTTCTTCAGTCTCTCGCAATGCAGCCGCAAGGAAAGATTTATCGTTCTAGTCACGTTCTCAATGTCAGGGTGTGTATCAACTTCTAACACCCACCTACCTTGTCTACCCGTCCGCCGGGAAAGCTGTACCAATTTGAATAAGCACCATGGATGAAATGACACAACATATGAATATTGTCTCGCCTAATCTCTCCAGAATGCGACCTCAGTGACTTTGCTCGTACTTCCAGGAGAATGCCAGGTACTCCTCTAAAGTTACAAAAAGGAATTAAGACCGCGGCATTTCCAGCTGCGGGCTCTAATGTCCGTGAAGCAGAAGTCGATGTTCTTGCAAGCACTGTTCGGAGAGCATTAAGAGATCTAGGAGTGAAAGGCTGTGTCAAGGAAAGAATGGGATTCATGGGAGTAGACTGGTGTGACCGTATCTGGTCAATGGCGTAGTACAGGTGCTTAGCGCTTAAGTATCCCTCGCAAGGATGACTCCGATGATGTTCAACGTTGCAATTGACCTGGACCAGGTTAGGAAGGAGGCACGTTATTCAAAGACATTTGGCAAATCCACTCGAAACAAACAAACGCGGAAGTCCTGAGCGCCGGGCTCTAGTAGAAATAAACAGTATATAAAGTACAGTAATTTAAATGGAGCATTCTATTCTGACTGTTTCGATATCGACACAGGCTTTTCCGAGTCAGTATCTGACACAAGGGTAACGGTGGGTGGATGGGCGACATGGATGGAGTTTTTGTTTCCTATCAGGACGAGAGAGAACCAGGCGGAAGGAATCGAGACAGCCCAGAAGACAACGTTGATGATGACGGTGTAGAATGGGCTGAACATTCTATTGGGGCAAAGCTGCGAATGAGATACGTCGTGTGGAAAAGCAGGGGACACTTACGATGAGCCGACGCCAAATGAGGCACATTGTCCCCAAGCCTCGATACCCCTGAAGATTCCGGCGGTACGAGTGAGCTCACTCGTTCCATCTCCCAGCGAGCCAATGGCCCAATACTGTGTTGACATAAATCAATGAGCAACAATTCTAGTCGCCATCGGGGAAACGTACCAGGTAATTTTGTACCATATTGCCTGCCGAATTAAGCATGATGTAGAGTCCAAAGCCACGTCCAAAACCAGGGCTCAGCCAGTCAAGCTTTCCAGGGTCTGTTTGACTATACTCGTGCTGAATGATCAGAGCCCAGAGTAACATTCCCGAGAAAGTCGTCATCACAAAAATGCCCGCCGATCTTGCACGCGTCTGTGAAAATGAGTATAGGTAATCGATCTAAGCCTCCGTAGAGGACGCACTTTTAAAGAGAGGCGTTGGGAATCTAAGAAGAATCCAAGTAACGTGGAGAAGCCCAGGCCAGATATTGCACTCAAAAATGATGCCAATGCACGGGCACGAACCTTCCAGGCGATAGATGGAGTCAGGGGTGCGTGCAAGGGACGAGAAATTAGAGAGGAAAACGAACAGAAAAGTAAAGCGTCAGAAAGGTGGAAGCATATCCCCAGTAAAACCAGCTGCCTTGAAAATACGTTGAACGAAAGCATCAGCTTGCTCAGATTCTAGACATACTGAAGAAAATCGGCAAAAGCATGCCGATTTCTCGGGAGAGTATAGTTCGCCATAAGAGCCTGAATTGCTCCCGATTTGTGGTGCGCTCATCGACTTTGACCTTCGTGCCGTCCTCTCGCTGTACTTGTTCTGGATTTGAGATCAGGAAGGCCACCGGAACAGCGAGGACTTGAAGGATAACAAAAGCGAGAAGCGTCGCATGAGAAACTTTCCCACCTGTGGATCGGTGGATATTGACGCCAAGATTGATGGCTCTGCAAAAAGATGCTCAGCTGGGCATTATGGCCATAAGAGGAGTAGTCATCAGAAATTACCCTCCAACAATTTGCCCGCTGTTTTTGAAAGCTAGCCAAATGGCTAGATAGCGGCCTCGTTTCTTGTGTTCAGGATATGCGAGCACAATGGCACCCTGTAGATGACCCGGAATTAGCGGGTTCGCATCTTTTTCTCCAGCATCCAGGGCTTCACCTCTGCCGACCAATACAACCCAGCCGAGATACCGCAAGTAGCGGCGGCAAAAATGACATACCATTCCTAAATATTCGGATCAGACTGAAACGCATTTCCAGAACAGAGTGAACTGATACCGACAGTGCCATATCTGTTATTCTGATCTGCGGCGACCCCGTCAGCTGAGCAAGAGACTCACAGAAGAGAGGGAATCCTGACAGAGGGATGAAGAATATGGAGCCCAGGCGAGACTTCCCAGAATAAGCGTATACTTGACTCCGATCCTGTTGACGGCCAAGGCACTTGCTATGCACAGAAGGCCTAGAACAGCAAAAACAATCCTTGTCGCGAGTTTTCACCAAGTTTGAGAGTGCGAGAGGCAAGAGCATACGAGTTTGCAGCACTGGCATAGTAGTTTGAGGCTGAGAACAAGCAGAAACCAAAGGGCTTACTTGACAAGATATGGTTCAAGGGCACCACCCGCCCCCAAACTATTCGTCGCGTTCCTGAAGATACCAAACACATTTCAGTTCGTGTGAATGCCCAATTCCATCGATCTGAGGATTGCCTACCATAGACCGGGTCCTAGGAAAGCAATACTGGGAAGGCAAAGGAGTAATAGTAAGTATAACTTCCACCATCAACTGGCAGCAAAATGCACGCACACCCCGACAACCAGAATCTGGAACAAGGTGCTCCTGTAGAACGATTTCTTGACTTCATGGCCATCTACAAGAACTGGAAGTGTTTCTTGCTCATTACTGGTCATGGTAGGAGGGAATTAGAGAAGTCCGATGTGCATGCGCAGGCATGCGCGGCATAAGTAGCCTCCACTATCCCCGGAAAGGCTACTTTGATGAAATGTGCAGTGTGGCCGTGCATGGACGTTCCGACAGGAGCGACGCGAACCACACAAATGCCATGTGAGCTGACATAAGTGATCGATCACGATCGGAGACTTGGCATTGCTTGCTGCTTCCTTACTCAAATTGCTTCCGATAATAGATAACAAACAATGATTACCTCGGAAGAAGCCAAAAACAAAGTCAGCTGGTTGTCAAGTTAGAGAAGGGTCGGAGAACTGGACTCGAAAGCGAGTTGGTCTCCAGTGCAGACTATAGATGTCAGTCGATCTATCTTACGCAGAGGGTCGCCAATACTTACGAAGAGTTGACGAAGATACAGAATCAACATCCTTGATCAATCTTTCCTTACATTACCCCTCGTGATTTAAGAGACATCGGTCACTGCCACTTCCTTCATCGATTTCAAGGTAGCCTTATAACGTGCAACGGAGAGGAGACACTAGGATACAGCTGTGTTGACAGATGATCGTTGAAACGCTGAAACGTTGACAGGCCACTCGAATTTAATGACTGACAAAACTACTCAAGGAGATATTTTTCAACCTTCATTAGCCCGAGTTGAATGACTTGAATTAACAAATCCATCTACTGTACAGATGCATTAGACGTGCTGAATAGGCGCCTCTTTTGTCAGCCCTTCCGGCTCTTGCTGAGCCACTTTCTCTTCTATGTGCTTGGAATCATTGTCGGGTATCACGACTATTTTTTCGACATGTTGCGAGTCTTCGTTTCCAATTAAATTCAGAGCGAACCATGCGGGAGGTACCGAGAGAGCCCAAAAGACGATGTTGATGACGACAGTATACAGGGGGCTGAATTTTCTGTTAACAGGGAAGATGGTTAGCCTCCGAAGGATACAGATAGTAAAAAAATGACATACGAGGAACTGATTCCGAACGAGACACATTGGCCCCAAGATTCGACACCTCTCAGGATACCGGTAGAGCGAGCAAGCTGGCTGGTGCCATCTCCCAGAGAACCGACAGACCAGTACTGAACACAAGTGTCAGATCTTCAGCGCTGAAAAGCAACAAGATCAAATACCAGGTAGTTTTGAACTAAATTTCCCGCGGCATTCAGCATGACGTAAACACCAAACCCACGACCAAAACCAGGGCTCAACCAATCCAGCTTTCCCGGGGGGTTGTTGGTATAGTCGTGCTGAATAATGAGCGCCCAAATCAAGAACCCAGAGAACACTGTCATGGAAAACACGCCAGCATATCTCGCTCGTTTCTGGCGGTATTTTAGTACGGGAACTCAAACGACAGGATAGGTAGAAGCAAATACCTTGAGAGACATTTTCTGATTATCCAAAAAGATACCCAGTAATGTGGTGGCAACTACGCCTGAAATTGCACTGAGGAATGACCCGAGTGCACGGGCACGAACCTGTAGATGAAAACAGAGTCAAGCCTGGGCAAATCAACATGAAAAGGAAGACTAACGGAGAAATATAGTGTGAGGAAAGTCGAAACATAGCCCCAGTAGAACCAGCTGCCTGAAAACAAGCGCAAGTTAGCAACTCAAGCACGGGAGTTTATAGATCGTGAATGCTCACTGAAGAAGAGGGGTAGCAGGAATCCAATTTCCTTGGAGCGAAGGCTGCGGCCCACCAATCTTAACTGTTCGACAGTACTGGTTTTGGCGTCAACTACGACCCTGGTTCTGTCCTCTCTCTGAACTTTCTCAGGACGGGAGATAAGGAAGGCGATCGGTAGGGAGAGAGTTTGTAGGCAAACAAACGCCAGAAGAGTCGCGTGCGAAACCTTTCCTCCTGTGGCGGTATTGTGGTTGACGCCAAGATTGATCGCTCTACATAGTTAACGTTCATGAGCGTTCTGAGAATCCAAGGACACTGCCTCACCCTCCTACAACTTGTCCACTGTTTTTGAAGGCTAGCCATATGGCGAGATAGCGTCCACGTTTCTTATGTTCAGGATAGGATAACACGATCGCGCCCTGTCATAGTAATGATTTTAGTGAAAATTACTGCGTACTTTCGATAGAAATATTCACCTCCGCTGCCCAAAAAAATCCAGCCGAGAAACCATCAATAACGGCGCCGAGAATCACGAACCATTCCTGCCAATTCCGACGTTAAGTTCGTAACAAGAAAACTAAATCATCGAAAAGAACCCACAGTTCCGTATCTGTTATTCTGATCTACAAGAAATAATTATTATTCCACTCTCGGTAGGAAAAAGAAACGCGCTCACATAGAGATGCAGAATACGGAGCATATCCCAGAGTACCGAGAATGAGCGTCCATTTGATGCCGATTTTATTCACGACCACACCACTCAATATGCAGATAAGCCCCATAAGAGCGAAAATAATGCTGAAAACCGAATTTCGGTAAATGTCAACGGCTTTAAATTTCAAAACGTACGAATTGGCGGCACTACGAGAGAAAGTGTTAAGAGATGGAAGGCATGAAAAGAAGGGGAAAATGACTTACTTGACTAGGTACGGCTCAAGAGCACCTCCTGCTCCTAAGCTGTTTGTGGCGTTCCTAAAATTATGGGTCTGAAATTAAAGCTATCCAAAAGAGCTTAATATCTGATGTACCATAGTCCAGGACTCAGGAAACTCGTACTAAAAAAGGTGACATGTCAGGGAAGAGTTGATCACGGAGCAAAGGAAAAATGACGCACGCGCCGACAATGAGGATCTGGAAAAGTGTACTTCGGTAAAAAGACCGTTTAACACCATGGTCTTCCTCAGAATAGTGCTTCAGTTCCGACTCGGAGGACACGTTACTCGTCATGATTGTCTCGAGGTGCAGAGACGATGGGTAGGAAGTCTTCCGAGTGGTGCAGTTCGAGGATTTCTTCTTCGCTAGAAATACTATCCAGCTTGCGTGAAGACGCAATCATGGCTTGATCATGGCGGAAAAAGACCTGGGATGGCGTGATAGATATGGTTGAGGCAGAACGTTCAGAAGATCGAGCGGTTACCTGCGGTTACTTACAGGCTTGGCCCGGAAGGTTTGGCGATGTCGTTCGAACCAAACAAACGCCTGCCTCCTGGTAGTAATAGTATTTCCGTAGCCGCCTCAGTGGCCACCTTCTGAACTTTAGGCCCCTCTTATTCTCTTGCAGTTGGTTGTTTAGCCCAATTGCCAGAGGATGCCAGGGTTCCGCTTGGCGTAAAGAGAACGGGAGAAAGTAGGCTTGTGACCAGCCTGCTTCTACTTGCGTAACACCGACAAGCTTCTTTTCTCGCGTACAGACGGTTTGAACGAGTCTAGGGAGAAGGCGCAAATCGTCTTCAACGCTGTTGGTTTTGACGCAACAAAATCAGTCCAAACAACTTCGATCTGTGTGGAAGAGTTTGGGGGGTGTGATGTTCAGAAGGTGGCTGTAGTAAGTAGTAGTAGTACCGAATAGTAGTAGACCAATTCCTGATGCGCCCGGGCGATGGTTATCCCGATGTGCGACAAGCTCATCACACCATCGCCACAATCGATTTCGCACCTCCACTTCCAATGAGCGGGCTGATATTCAGGCTGACCATCGGATAACATTGGGGAGCAATATAAGTCATGTTCAAAGAACCACTGCAGCTCCTTTTTATCAGTTTCCAACTCATGCGAGGGAAGGTGGATACAAGACCAGGCTCGAGATGACTCTAACTTGATAGACGATGATTTTCTGAATCTCCACCAGCTAGTTCCATCAAGGGCGAGTTACCATCCTGTAGGGGCATATTCTCTGCAGACTAATCCTAGCATCACGTCACTCCGAGAAAGTGCTCTTGTGAGGTGTGTTCAGAGAGCATAAAGTGCCGTATTGGCCCGTATGCGTAGAAAGGTCACTGTGTCAAAGTCAATCCCTCAAACGATGGAGGAACTGCGGGTTCCGTCAGTTCCGTCAAGAGTTCTGCAATCATGAGGAGTAGCCGTGATCATGACTGGTGAGTTATGTGGGACTCAGAATCGATGTGTAGGGGTGTGTCACCAATTGTATGGGTTTTCCTTGTCACCTTGTTGCACTGGAGATTAGCAAATATATGATTTTGCTAGTGGTGGTTTCGACTTACATGAAGTCGGTAACCCCTTGATTGGAACGACGCTAGATGAGTGCCCATTGTGATCGGCTAGAGAAGGTATGTGGCTTAGGATATGACTCGGCAGAGTGTCTATCGATGCAGCTGAGGCTGGGTCAAAGCCTCGGTATGTGGCCTGGTTTGGCCTCCGTTTGCGATAGTTCCAAATTAGGAAAGCCATTTAGTAGATGGTCGAAGTGAGTATGTCGGAGTTGCAAGAAAGACAACATGTCCATGAGCACTGTATATGAGAATAGAGTTAATGGTGTGACGTGAATACAGAGTATCGTGAGGCTCTCCATCACCTCCGTAAGTAGGAGGATCAGCACTAATCGACCATGCATCACAATGTGGTAGTGGTGTGCAGAACAATATGGACATCGGGCCAGCAAAGCCAAGGATTGGCCGGAGGAGGCAGGCTGAAATCTGAGGAACAAATGGTTTCCGTCACCACATATGTAGCAGGGGAATGCGACGACGTTGCCAGGCAAGGGATAGGTGGGCCGACTGTGTTAGCGCAGTGAAAGAAGGGACAGTGGACTTGTAGTAGACCCTCGCCAACACTAGATGTGACTAGAAAGGGATACATAATCAAGCACTCCCATTGCCCAAAGTTTGATCAAGTAACGTGGTTCTGAGTTGCAGCTGGAGACTTGGCGTAGTACTATGTAGTAGTCAATGGGCGTACTTTGCGACAGCATTTCCCGTGCGCAAATGACCCTGTCTCAAACTTCAGGTGTTGCGCGATGGCCAACGCACTCATGCAGTTTTCGAAGCGATGGCTTGGAAGGAGGGAGCTGAGCGCTGATGAAGCGAGTTTGACTGTGTGCCGCCGAGGGTGCAACTCGATGTTGTTGGGATTGTTCTGTTGGACAGCGATGGTTGACATTGTTTTTGCAGCAGCAGGAAGAGTGCAGTACTAAAAGCAGGCTGGAACTTGTACCCTCGATATGAGTGAGGACGGGGTGCAGACCATCGTCGAGCTCAGTTTGATGGAGGGTTCCCTGAGAGCGCAGCCAAGCACCGTTGCTGTCTTCTTTTGAGCAGAAAATGGTCGACATAAGCTGGATATAGTAAAGTGCTCAACACAAGTAGAAATAATCGGTACATAACCTTGGGGTGAAGCAACGAGGACAAGAAAAAGCCGGAGCGGTGGGGGAATTCTTGGGCGAGCACCATTTGGGACACACAACGATATGGGTGTGGTTATTGGCTACAATATTCGAACACCCAACAGAACATCTCAGCATTGCGAGGCAGTACATTCGAAAAGAGTGGTTTGTTCTGGGTTTTTGGTGGTGCGGATGGTGGCTACGCGGCTGGCTTCAAGTTTACGTAAGAAGTAGAACGCTCAAGCTAGTTCCAAGCTGTGTGCTGAACTTCCATGTCCTCCCTCTTCTGAAATGCGAGGATACCATATTAGCCTCACATTGCACCGTAAAGCGGATATCTCTCAGTCGCAGCCTCAAGTCGTGGATAACTTTATTCCTTCACGTTTATTCCAACACTTGCCTGCGCACAAGCCCAAGTTGACAAACCGAAGAAACGCGGTGTTCAACCCACATAACAAGGATTATAGATTCGGCCCTATTCGAATCGACTGGGTAGATTTTGAGGATATGAGCAAAGCACCATATACCGCTGTTGGAAAGGAGAAGGAACACGGTCGAGGTGAAAACACTTCTTCTGTTCAATTTCGCCCACTCTGACTCCACTACAGGAACTGTGGAAGCGACTTTTGTTCCTCACACGCGAACGAAATCTGGGTCTACCAACTTAGCCGAAGGAGTCGTCCATATTTTCCGAGATTCAGTGTCAAAGCCTTCCCAAGATGAGCTCGAATCGACTGTCTCTACGTCGGTTGTGGATGACTCGGATGGAGTAATGTTGGGGGTCCTTGCAGTTCCATCCTGGATGACTCCATCGGATTTCTTGACATTTGTAGCTCCAGCCGCAGAAGGTATGGCTCACCTTCGTCTCATTCGGTGAGTGGCGCGAATTCATAATAGTTCAAGGAAAATCCTGAGGTCTTGTTCAGTGACTGTGTACCAAACCGGTCAATTGCTGTCATCAAGTTTTTCAATCCTGCCAGTGCTGCTGAGTTCGTCGAGGCTTACAATGGAAAGCCTTTCAACTCGATGGAGGTTCGTGGGTTTCGTAACTCTCTTCGACTTAATGGTCAAGTCCCATTTGTTCGTCAAGCCTGAAATATGCAACGTTGTACATGTACTGTCTGTCGACATCGAAACAGATGATACCGTCTCTCAGGCCATCTCTCGCCTTGGCTCTGCCCAGGCATCAATGTACGAACTCCCGACGTGCCCTGTGTGTCTTGAACGGATGGACTCAGCCATCACTGGGCTAATAACTGTTCCCTGTTCCCATACATTCCATTGCACGTGTTTGAGCAAATGGGGGGACAGTCGGTGAGTGCATTGTACATTTTTGTCTCATCCAAATTGAGCTTTCTACGCAGCTGCCCAGTTTGTCGGTATTCTCAAACTCTGTTGTCTTCTCATCCAATTTCGTCCGCATCGGCGCGATCTACCGTTCCAATCCCCTTTGCCAACCCATCTGCGCCGACTCTATCTGCTTGCTCGTCATGTTCGTCGACCACTAACCTCTGGATATGTCTCATCTGTGGCAACATCGGCTGTGGTCGTTATGGTCGTGCTCATGCACAAGCACATTATCAATCAACTACTCACTTGTACGCATTGGAACTCGAGACTCAACGTGTCTGGGACTACGCAGGCGATGGCTATGTACACCGATTAATCCAGAATAAAGCAGACGGAAAGTTGGTTGAGCTTCCCAGTGCTGCATCCTCCACAGGTATCTCACCGAGAGATGGTGGACTGGGTCCGAGTCAAGCCGACGCTCTGAGTGCTGAGAAGATTGAAGCTATCGGGATCGAATATTCGTATCTGTTGACTTCCCAGCTGGATTCGCAACGATCATACTATGAAGAGCAGACCACGGAATTGAAGAACCAAGTTTCTGAATTGCGAGGCTTGGTGGAGAGGCTTAGTCACGAGTTCGACAAAGAGAAGACTAATGCAAGAGAAGACGCGCTCCGACGTCAGCAGGAGGAGGACACAAGACTGGCTGATGTACTAAAAGACAAGACCAAGGCAGAGGCTCGTGCAGAGAAGGCGACAGAGCTGGCACGGAAGTTCGACAAGGAGCTGAAGGAAGAACGGTCCGTGAGCGCAGGTCTTATGAAGAACATCGGAAAAATGAAGGAGAGGATCGAGCAGGCGGAGGAAGAGAAGAAGAGGTATGAAACCAAAATCGTGGACTTGGAGGACCAGCTGAGAGACGTGATGTTCTTCCTGGAAACCAAGACAAAAATCGAGAATGGGGAAGGTCTCGAGGCAGAGCTCGCAGGCGGGTCAATTGAGGTCCCTTTTCCGCCGGAAGCGAAGGCGAAGAAAAAGAAAACCCGGAAGCGATGAGCCTTTATATGTATATCGATCTCCCTTGTACATACATAGTTTGCAGATATTCAAATACTGTACAACTAGTGTACAACTACTGTCCTTGATGCCGCGACGGTATCGAATGCTCCGAGATCGGCGTCTGGCCGGCGTCAATTGATCGATATCCCGCGCAATTCGCGATCAGTCTTCCATGAACCAACACACCGCTCTGTACTGTAAGGAACAAACAGTCTGTTCATTGCAAAGTCATGACAGAAAGCGATCGAATGCATCGAAAATATTGTAATACTGGATGACTTCCCGCAGGGATTTAGAAACATAGAATAAATTCC
Organism: Hypsizygus ulmarius; assembly: GCA_018851835.1. Lineage (NCBI taxonomy): Eukaryota > Fungi > Basidiomycota > Agaricomycetes > Agaricales > Lyophyllaceae > Hypsizygus > Hypsizygus ulmarius. Next base: position 358 of record JABCKG010000120.1, on the reverse strand, counting down.
AAACTGCCTAAGCGACATCAGCCGTGATGCCGTTTACCATATCGATAACTTTGGCATTCGGATCTTGAAACTGCACCCTCTTCTAAATTTGATTCTAGACGAGGCCTCCCTACCCCCCTTCTAGTTCTAAATCCTTTCTCTAAACCCTTTTTTGATTGCCCGACCCTTCCATCAATCTCGATACCAGATGGACACGACCTGGGCACTCGTCTTCGTCGCGCTCATTGCCAACGACGACCCTCGGCAGTCCGCTAGACATCCCGATTGAAATTTTCGAAGGACTGAAACTCATTAAGAATATCAAGAGACAGGTTCCTCGAAGCACTAAGCAGTGGCTGGCTCTACGGCCAGGTTTTTG
>JABCKG010000119.1:13856-28771 GCA_018851835.1 Hypsizygus ulmarius | reverse complement strand
CCGATATTTGTTCTTATTGTTTTACGACAGTCGTAAACACCACCACAGCTCACAATTTCCCAGGGATTTCCCTGATGCTTGTGCCTTGTTCCTTTGAACTTTCATTGTACAGTGCGCACTGACCTGTCGAAAAAAATGATTGCTCTAACCATTTCATCGGCCTCTAAGCCACCGTATTTTGCGCGTGGACTCCCTCTCATACTCGAAAGCACCGAAGACTCCACCATTGCAGACACAAAAGCAGTTATTGCTGCTCGATTTCCCAAAGTCAGTAAGTTTCACCTTCCAGGATCAGGGAATTCATGTACCGGCCTAAATAGTTTTATGTTTCACGTCAAAAACTGAGCCTCAAGGGTGAACGAGGAAGTCTAAATGACGAGAAGACGATCGGGGAAGTGTTTGGTGCGAACGCGAAGTCGGGGGAGTTGCAGGTGAAGGACTTGGGACCACAGATCAGCTGGAGGACAGTTTTCTTGGTTGAATATGTGTGTATTCTGTGTTTCAAAGTCACGTCACTTGCGGCGACTTACAGGGCGGGGCTCTATTCGAAGGCTGGTCCGCTGGTGATACATCCGTTGATATACCACTTTCCCCGATTATGGTACGGAGAAGACGTGCAACACAGCCTGTTGCAAAGGTGAGGACATTCCTAACTGGTACCCGTGTATCGTGCTTGACGCACATTAGAACTGTATACGCTTTAGTTCTCCTTCATTTCCTCAAACGCGAACTGGAAACAATATTGTGAGTAGTCTCCCCTTCGTTTCCGCTTCTATCAATGCTGAAATCGATTGTGCCAGTGTGCATCGGTTTTCTCATGGCACTATGCCTCTTTTGAATATATTCAAGAAGTTCATGACGCTGTTCTCTGTATGTGGCTCCGATAACTGATGGTCTTACGCAGTTCAGCGCATTACCACCTACTCAGTGGTAATTTTCTATCACCCCCGAGCATTTGCAGGTTGCTAAAGCACTCGTGTAGGACTCGCACTTGCCTATGACGTGTACCGGCCAAAGTTTTCAGCAACCTCACCATACATCAAGGATACCATCAGGAATGACAAAATCTTTCTTGGATTATGTGTTGTGCTTTGGGCGGTAAATTCGATTCCTCTCTGCCCTAGATTTGAACTTCAACTTTCCTCCACATTAGTTTGCCGAACTCTCAAATCTCCATACACACCTCACTCTCCGTGCTCTCCGACCCGCTAACACCCGCACGCGTGGAATTCCCTTCGGTTACGGGTTCACATATCTCTCGAGCCCCAATTACTTTTTCGAGACTGTGTCCTGGGTTGTCATCTGTGTTATGACGGGTAGCGTTGCTGGTGAATCCCTTGATTTTTTCCATGTCCTCAGGATTAATCATTGAACAATTGCTGCATTGTAGCCTGGGTGTTTACCGTCGTTGCAATTGTCCAGATGGCGGTGTGGGCATTGAAGAAGCACAAGAATTATAAAAGGGAGTTTGGAAAAGCCTATCCTCGAGGGCGAAAGGCAATATTTCCATTCATTTTGTAGACATTACTTTTGCCATAGAGCTCACAATTCAGACAATCCAGCTACGTGATTGGTCACTTGAGCGTCAGTGCCAAAATACCATGTGAAGATACTTTCATGCATTCTCATTGGTTTTATGTCATTTTCTCATCTTCTTGTACTTATGATGCTTTTGAACATCCAGAATCCTGACTTTGTCCTCCAAAACAAGGCTATGAACCCAAATGAACTGTATTCATTCAAAGACAAAGTGGTTTTAGGTAAAGGATCCGACGCGGTCCAGAGCACATCCGGCCGAATGCATTCCTGAAGTCCGAGTATGATGATGTCACAGATCACTACTAGTACTTGCCGTCATTCACGGTCAACATACGCCGCTCGAAAACCCTCGCAGTCTCGATAGCTCTAAGGCCCGTTAATGTACCGAGCATTATTTATGCCCATGCCATGGACTTTCTCGGATCCTACCACAAACCTTACCACATGACGCGCCGGGATCCGGCTGTGCTAACCGAAGTTGAGCTAGAATCGCTGGATCAATGTTTTTTTCGAAATTCGGCCCTAACTGGCATGCATGGCCTCTACGTATAAAAGATGCCCGTACCCGTCCTCGCCTTTCTCTTCTTCAACACCTTCCCCACAGTCACAACCATAACTAATAGACTAATCTGACGAATAACGATGAAATTCCTCCTACCAACCCTTGCCCTCGTCTCTGCTCTCCCTGCTCTTGCTTCTCCAACAGGTGGATTGGAGGGACTCCTAGAATCCAGACAGGCCGTGGATAATATCGTCTATGTCACCGATGCCAACCTCTTCTGGTTCGTTTCCTTCCCCTTTACTGCACCCCTGTGTGATGCTGATGCGTATCCTGTAGCATGATCATGCCTCGGTAAGACGCACCATGGGTCAAACTTCTCCAGGAATATAACAAATGCATCCAGTTACCCTCACACCAACATCGGTGACAGCGAGTACCCAGGTGGAATGAAGACCTACTGCTCACCAGCTGGACGGTATTCGTCACAACAGGGGCAGCTTCCCGCCCAGTTCTGGAGCAATGTCGCCTTCAAGACTGGGTATAATAATAAGGGCAAACGTTACGCGCAGTGTCAGTTATTTTGTCATATCGACCTACCAGACCTTCAACTGACGCTTGGATTTCTTCCAGTAACGGGATGTATCAGACCCGAGCTGCTGAGCCGACTCAATCCTAGTGATGATGGCGGCCAGTATGATTCCAGCGGCGGACCTGGCGGAAGAGGTAACCCAGAAGGAAGCAAGTGCTTGGGGTGCGTTTTTCTCTTTTCTCTTGTTTCTCGTAGCTGACTTGTTATCTCCCAGATACAAGCACTATGTTGAGCTGGTAGAACCTGCTGCGAAGCGCGCGTGCATCAAATGCTGTGATGACCCCGCTGACTGCCCTACTAATAAAGGTGCGTTCCTCTCTTTCCCTCAGAGGTTAGTATCCCGAGGTTAATATATGTTGCAGACACGCAAGGATGCCCCGCCGTTATCTCGGGCAACTACTTCAACTGCAACTAAATGCCTTCTCACGATAATCTGTGGACTAATTCACGGACTTGGACTCATTGATGACATTCTATACGATTTAACATGACGCTTTACGCCACTTTCCGCCATGCTTCCGCCATTGCATGTAAACGCGCCTTTCAGGCCACATTGGACACACCACACATTGGACATTTACCATGACTTCGTACTTTACATACATGTAGACCTAATCTTCCCTTCGACCTTTTACCGCGCACTAAATTTACTGCTGATGCGAAACACCGAATTTACCTTGTATACCCCTTTTGTTTTGTTCTTCGAGGTGTACCCAACTCTTGCCCTTGTTCATATGTTCCCAACTCTTGCCCTTGTTCATATGTTCAAGTCTGAAAGCATTATCATTGTTATTGAATTTATACGAGTACTAACTCTAAGTAGAATGGCAAGTAGTAGAGTGGGTAGAATTCTAAATGCGCCTTCAATTTACCGGGCCGCATTATTCCGCAAAGGTCAAGCCTGTTACTGACTCGAATCACATCCACTGTCAAACTTTCCATGTCTAATTTCTTTATCTCCCGTACTATACCTACTGCGAAGACGAGGATACGCCTGAACTGTAAGGATTTGTATACACGTACGACCAGAAAGACGTTGACCTAATTCCAAGGCTCTGATATTCGGGCCAGAAAATTATCACATCACACGTCTGCACGACATGCCCCTGATGGCGCAGTCCATCTCGATTATGCGCTGCATACGCCGACAGACGGTAATAAGCATAAGAGGGCGCTAGTCATTTTGCATGGCTTACTGTGCGTATGCCTTTCTTCCCATTCGTCCGACACGCGTAAAACGATAGCAGCGGTTCGAAGCGGAATTTCACATCTTTAGCTAAAGGCTTCGCAAAGAACTTGGCGATACCTGTATACACTTTAGTGCGTTTCGTCCAATTTAACTTCATTTCTTAAGGCTTATCAACGCGATTCAAAGGACCTTCGCAACCAAGGCACCTCACCTCACGTTGAACCCATGACTTACTCTGCTATGGCGTCTGACGTACTGCATTTCATCCACACGCATTCCCTCTCTAATATCACACTCCTCGGTCACTCGATGTATGCCTTGCTCCACCATTCTCACCACCGTCTACCACGTCTCTGATGTACGCCAGGGGAGGCAAAGCAGCAATGTCTGTCGCTCTCCACCCGTCCCTCTCGGAACCCGCAAATAAACATCTATTGAGCAAGTTGATCGTGGCGGATGTGGCGCCGACGAGGATGCAGCTATCGCCGGAATTCAAGGGATATGTAGAGGGGATGCAGAAGATTGAAGGTTTGAACCTTACAACGAAGGAGGAGGCGCTGGAGGTGTTAGAGCCGTATGAACCGGTGAGTACACTCTTCCTCGTGGCGTCTTCAATATTGGAACAGTCATTGATTCACAGGACACGGGAGTTCGCGCATTTCTTTTGACGAACCTTAAACCTATGACCGAACATGAGCCGTACGCCAGGTTCCGGGTGCCACTTGACATCCTCAGCAACGCGATCCCGGAAATTGGTTCATTTCCCTACGCACCGGGTGAAAGAACTTGGACGAAGCCGACTATGTTTATTAAAGGTGTGCACAGTCCGTAAGCTTCTTACTTAGTATCGAGATTCACACACTGGGGTTTACTGGGACTTTTGATGTACGGCAGGTATATAAATCGACATAGTCTTGCGCCGATGGAGGGGTTTTTCCCGAACATGATTCTTCAGACGCTCGATGCTGGCCATTGGGGTATGTCTTTTTTAATCATTTCATATCTAAGGCAGATCTGACATGTTTGAAAGTTCATGGTGAAAGGTCAGCTTAATTCTGTTTCTTTTGATGGATGTAGGCCTGATGCAATGTTAATTCAGACCCAAGGAGTTTAAGAAGCTCGTTGAAGATTTCATTGGGCTTTCACAAGCTTGAGGCCTGCCTTACAAATTCTGCAATGCAGTACTTGAATGTGGACATTGGAAAGATGCAATGGATGTGACGCTGCATTCCTCCAGATTTTCAGGTTGAATTCCAATATATCTGGCTATCTATCACTTGTGTTCTGAGGTGCCATAAAGCCCATGTTTTTCAAACTCTGTCAGACTAGATAGACTGAACAGACTGGGCATTGCACAGCCCACATCCAGGACAAGAAACTGACGATGTTGTTGCCACTTTGCCAAAATATGACTCCAGTTACGAACAGGAATGCACGGCGGACGGAGCACGGTGTATCATCGAGGAATTGGACAATTGAAACATCTTCCGATCTCTGCTGCGACAAAATACTCTTCTCTGAAGCTTGAGGAGTTGAGCGAATAGGTTTAAGACAACATTTTCCGGATTTCTATTGCGTGGTTTTCGTGGGGCTACTTTGTATGTTCGAATAATGAATTTCGAGTCGAGCGCGTCGGACAGATTCAAACGGGCGTCGGCGTTCATCATCTCCTATCATTTCTTCCATGCCAATCTGTACTACATGCACACAGTACACACCGCACCTTTACACTGTATACCAATCAGCATATAATCTTAGACTGGAACAGTGCGTATGTGTCTTTCCCGTCTGTTCAAGTCAGAAGCAGCAACCTCACGCCAAATCTTAAAAGTAGTCAAAGTGCCATTCTTTCGTCGACCTCTACGTCGAACACGATTCCTTGACTTTGTTGCTTGACCTCATACTGTTGAAGAGGGGTGTATACAGGCATCTGCTGTATAATCGTGGGACGGAGCCGCGGAGGGCAGGGCAAACCGAGAAGGACGCGACGGAGAAAAAGGACGCGTCAGTTCGGAATAGGGAGAAGGTCTGGCTATCGATTCACGGCATGATATATATTTGACTCAAGCTTGAACATGGCGCAAATTAGGATAGATGGATACTTGTCCTGCGTCTCGGGGCAGTCCTTATATTCGTGGATGCGTGTATGTCAGTTTGTCACTTTTTGTCTTTGTACCATATTTACAGATACTTCGCGCTAGTTATTAGGTGGAGCCATCTAAGTAAGCTTCATCTCATGTCCACAAAGCGGCCGTCGCCTACTTCATCCTAGATCCCAACCAGTCACCAGATCTCTCGCCATGGACGAAGGATACGGTCGAGGGTCTATTTCGCGTGTTCCTGGGATGTTTAGTTGGTGCGTCTCAGGGTTCTTATCGGGAGACATTCTTCAATAACCTTGACCGAAGAAACCCTCGCGTTTCATCTCGGCATCATTGCCGCGTGTTATGCGACGCTGCAACTGGTGGAATGGATCCAGCGATGGAAGAAACGAGGTCAAAGTCCTACACCCATGTCCGACATAAAACGGGAATTCCGGTCTGTCCTTGTACTCCCTTCGCATTCAATTGTATGTTTCTCATCATCTTCCCAGGTTCTCATTGATACCGCTTACACTCTTCTACTCCTCCCTAACAAAGCTCTTCCTTCTCTTCCTCCTGACAATCTGGCGCCCCACCTCACAGCCAGCTTCCCGGTCTAGCCCAACTACCCCCGCCCTCACAACTCACCAGGACCCGTGGAACGGCGCGTTTTTGTCCAATAAATACCTCTTCAACTTGCATGCGTTGGACGACCAGGTCGACCGTGAATGGATCATACGCAATGTCCTAGGTGGCATGTCGGCTGGGTTCGGGTTGAGGGGTGAGTGTTTTGCCCTCCCCACTGTCTTGTCATGTTGATCTGACCCCTTTCACTTTCAAGTCGTTTTGGATATACACCCTCTCTTCACGTCAATGATTATCCTGGCTGGGTGGGCAGTGAAGACGAGCGTGGCGAGCTTGGTGAGCGGGTGGGTGGGGCGAGATGAAATGGCGGGTGAGGCATGGCGCGCGTATAGTATTCCATGACTGGTGCGAAATGCTGTTTTCCCAATGTGCCCCATTTCCCGTTCTCTCCGATGAGGTAGCAGGATAAATCTGGCAACGGACGATTAAATGGGGCGCTTTTGTAACCTGTCCGTTTCTTTTGTACGTTGTGAAAGTCAGCGCCTTTCCCGGATTTCTGACTGCCTTCCTCCACATCGTTTCCCTTGGATACGGCAAAATAGTGGCAAATCTCCCCAACAACCTCCAGTTCATCGTCGTCAATCATCAATATTCATCTCCCACACCGCACCCAACGACGCTCCAAAGCCCGGAGAACTGTGGCGCAGATGCAAGATGGATGACCTCATCAGGTGCTCCAGCTCCTGCGCAGCGGCTATATGGGATGCCGACAGAAATGCAAACTTTGCACGAAAGAAGCCCGATTTGATGATATGCAGCAATGGCTGCTTCTCTCTAAGGCCTTGCTTGTCTAGGAATGCCTTAACAAAAGATCGAAAGGGGTGCTTCGTCAATGCTCTCAGAATTTTGCTTGACCCATAGGTTCAAGGCTACTCATACTTCGTACGTACTACTACAAGTTACTATATAGCAGGTATTTGACACGAATGCTTTAGGCTTCGTGGCATCCGTTTCAGCTTGTAAGTTGGGATGGCTGACCACTAATCCATGTCAGTGTCAGCCCTAAGCCTAGTCAAAAGGACAGGCAGCTGTTGTCCGCCCCCAGGTCTCCTTCGAATTCAACCTTTCTGTCATGGCCTCTGTCTTCACCCAACTTCGTCACTCATTTATAACCACACTCTTTTATCTATGGACTGTTATCCAAGCTTTGGTCTCCCTTCGCTCTCCCGGCCCGTTTCCGTTCCACGAGAGTGCGATCATAGTGCCATACCCACCTGACATAGATCTTGAACGTGGAACACCTCGTCGTACTGCGACAAACGGTATGTCCATACCTTCCATGTATAGGCATCCACAGCATTCACACTCTTGAAGGCAAGACTGCTATACCGGCATGCATTTCCCCTCCGTCTTCCCTGCCTACTTCATCTCGCGAAGCGACTGACAAAGCTATCCAAGAGGATGCTGACCGCCAGGAGAAACTCAGGCGTGCTGCAGCAATTTCTATGTCCTTCGGGCCTGTACTCCGAATCGAAGGAGCCGTCATGTCAGCCTCAGATGAGTCCGAATCCGACCTTCCTCTGGCCACGACTGTAACCCATCAAGAATCGACGACAGGCGTCGATCCAGATCACGGTCCGTCTGTCGAGGTTTTCGTTATTGAGGAAACACCCTTCATGGCCCCAGACCTGAGTTGCAATCCTTTCCTTGAGGAATCAACCCTCTCTCTGAGCTCTTCTACACCCGGAACCGATGACCAGAGGCTTGAAGACTCAGAAGCTGTCTTGTTCACGCTTCCCTATGCGACCAGCACGCCACCCAGGACACGTCGAGGCGGGAAAGGCCACAAACGCGCTGCTCTTGCCACAATTACCAATATCTTGCATCTCAAACCCTTTGAAAGTCTCGCAAACTCCCCGCCCGTCTCAAGGGACGATCTCAATCTCTTGGGCTCTCCTTCGGCTTCATGTGGTCCTGTTCCTTCGACGCCTATAACGCAGAGAATGCGCAGCCCTTCTCTCAGGCGCAAGCCCGCTTATGGCGACCTTCACTCGGGATCACCTACACGGTCAACACCCTCCAAGCGCCCAGCATCCGTGGTCTGGTTCACTTCCTCTTCGATAGGAACACCACTTAAGAGCGTCGATCCTCTCAATATTGTCAAACGCAACAGCCCGAGTAAAGCTTACCCCATAAATGATCTTTCTTTCACGGCTTCGGAATCAATGAATACAGACGAGGTCAGATCAACTGTACGAGAAGCTTTCGTCCATCTTCATGCGAATCACTTAGAGGACGATGAGGGCGCGGCAGCTCGGGAATTGATTAATCGAGAATCCGTCTTCACGAGCGACAGGGTGTCTACTGCTGCATCCAATGAAGGCGCAGTTGTCGAGGCGACCAGAGACGATAGCGACGACGACGAGGAATATGGGGAGGAGCTCACTGATCGACCCTCACGCTCCCCGCCCCCTCCCTATGCGTTCGCCGATCCCGAACATCGCATCGCTTCCAACGTCGACGTGAAGACGAACATTCCACCGATTCTTGGCACCTTTGGTCTCAAACCGGACGTCTGCGGACAGATGATACCTGCGTGTAGTGTTCCCCCGTCTGCGACGACAGAGCTCTCATACCTTCAAGGCGACACCACGACGTCATCTGCTTATTCCTCCCTTGATGATATCATAACGTCGTTCGAGCACTTGATGTCCACTATGAGCCCCAACTTCCAGGCCTCTATGATTACGCCACCGACCACCGCTTTCTCCGAGAAGGCGACAATAGAGGACAAGGAAACAAAAGTATCAGAAAAGTCATCGGCGCATTCAGAGTACGACGAATTGCTTGAGGAGTATGCTGCGCAGTGGAGTGAGGTTTTACTTCTGGATACCTACTAGGGTGGTTTACCGGTGTTGGTCTGCTGGGAACATTTATGCACCTGTGGTTAACTATTATGATGAACATGGTTGAAATTTCAGTTGGACGAGTTAACGTGACACGGGCGTTTGAATGTAAGGTAGTGTATGCGGACAACACGTAAAAGGGATAGAAGAATTAATCCAATCCAGGCGATGAACTAGTAGGCGACAAGACCCTCCGCGGTGGTTGTTGCCCTTGTGCTGGACCACCAAACATTGATGATATCATATCACCAAAGGGGTTCGCAGCTTGACTCCTTGGAGGAGGGATTGCGAAATACAGAGTTGCTAGTTCGTTTAATGCCTTCGAGAAACATGAGGACAGGCAAGGAATCGCAAATACCGAACTACGCACCGAGCGGACTCCAGGTACAGCCAGTAATCCACCCCGACTCTGATAAGTCCCACAAAGCCTAATCCAGCTCTCCCGCATGGCCTTGTTCTTATCACCCTGCGCCCTTTGGCACGTCAGAACAGCCATCTGCGCAAAGTTCACCACAGGGTCCTTTGTGAGAATCACCTCATCCGCTGGTCCGACGGGTATGTGTGTGGATTGGGGATCGTTGGCGACTGCGGATCTAAAGTGCGTGATGAATGTGCGAGCGGCGAGGATATTTCCGTTCAATAGGTATCTGACGACAGCATTGGTAACAACGATAAATGGCGCTGGGAACACGTACGGGATTATTCCTCGCAACGCGAATGCCCCTGGTGATCCACCCTCTGACGACCATTGAATAAACATCTCGGCGAGGAGACGAGCGCTATCTCGCATGCCCGAGGCCAAGAAGTGTCGCTCTGCGGCTTCGAAATCTCCATCTGTGTGGAGAAGTTCAGAAAAGATAAAACTTGTGTTTTGAGAGTGCACCAACCTTTGTACAAAAGTTCCCCGACATAGTGGTGGAGGTTCTGATCTCCTGCTGGACATTTACCGTGTTTCGCTGACCAACTGTTCAAATTTGAGTGGTGCTCTAGGTAATTATAGTTGGGATTGGGAATTACGCTATTGATTTGTCAATGAGAGTCTTTCTCCATGCACCAGAAGACCCAGTCAACGCGATTAACTGTGTCAATCTTCCTGTTCGAACGAGATCAGCTGTTGTGTCTGGTGAGGTAAGTACATGACTCAACGACTCACCCCTGCTCTCCTCTGTTACATGCTCCCCCTTCGTATCGTACACATCTAGTAAGAATCCTGCGAGGTCGACACCACTTCCTACCTGGCCAGTCTTCAACAGTTCCCGTGCACTTTGGAACAGGACAGCGATTGCGGTATCGTACTGGCCAGACTTGACATATCTTGACGCAAAAGTTCGGGCTTTTTGATGCGCTTCATAAGGAGCAGTTGGTATTTGAGGTAGGATTGCATTGAGGGCTCGAGATGATGACGAGGCCATGAGTAGTGGTGATGTTTGTATGAGGATTGTTTGGCGGACACTTCGCGTCCAAAGTGGAGTGAGTACTCGGACCGCCGCACCCGCCCTCAATTGATCTTCACCGGATGGTGAAAGGAACACAAAATACACATACAGCAGATGTAAATTCAGACAGACGAGAAAAATACAGGCACTTACATCATACGTTGTGATATTTGCATGGACTCATTCTTATTCATAAATCTCAACGCGAATATATTAACAAGACGTCTTTGGAGCGAATGGGAACTTAAGAGTGCCCGCAGTGTTGTAAATACCATACCCAGGTTCCTGGTCGTCGGAGTAGATATGCGCAAACCATCCGACACCGCCTCCGGGGACTGCTTTCAAGTCCGCACAGTGTTTATCGAGCAGAGCATAGTAATCCTTGAGAGGTTTAAGCAATAAGGATAGATTCGAACAGCGAGCGTCGCTAACCTTTTCGTTTTGAACATTTGCCACTGCGCTTGGGCTGTTCGGTTGAACTCCTTCAGACGTCACAGACGGCCAGCCGTTCTAGACGAAGTCAATAAAGTTGTCCACGAACAGCGGATAAGAGGCATACTTGGCTGAAAAAGATTTTCTTGCCTTGGCCACTGCTGATAAAATAGTTTAGATCGTCGAGCACAAGTGGCCAGGAATTATTTGCTTGAAATCTGGTTAGCCAATGATATCTTGGGAAGAAGTTTTATTTCAAAAACCTATGGAAGCTTTAGTCGAGAAGAATGGAAGGATATGCGCGTCAATCAGGTCAATGGCTTTTAGGACGTCCGGGCCGCCGTCATTAGCATGTAACTATAATGTAGAAAAGTAGTACCGTATATCGGCCGGGAATTTGGAAGGAAGACGTACATCTCTGAACGAATATGCCAAATCGCTGACGGTGACGGGAATCTGAAGACTAGACAGATTCGTCCTTGTCGCCTTCACTTGTGCCACAAGGTCGCGGGGGTCCAACACCCAGTCAAACAAGGGCTCTGAACCAAACTGCAGTACACGAGTAACGAATTTAGCCTTCGGGTTTGAATGGAGAGATCCAAGGAGGGTGTTGCGACGTCCAATCCACTTGTCGTCGCCATCAAAACCAAACTTGGGTGGCTGGTGAGCAACAAATACGAATGCATTGGTTTGGAACAAACCCATATCAGAGCCTGCACGCCGATGCTTGCTCCCCATGCAGCATCAACGATATCGTCACTGGTCCATAAATAAGCGTGTGGCGTTTATCGGTAATCTCAGAGGAAGGCATACTAGAACCCCTTGCGGTCACAGAAACCATACAAGCGGACATACCGCCCATTGAACCTTGTCTTGATATCTTTGAACTCTGTTCTAAGCTTGGTGACACTCTGGCCTATAACTCCAAATAATCATCCAGATCGTCAAACAGGGTCTGCGCAGCATGTTAACAAAAAGTCCCACATTCAGTGACCTCGTAGCTGAACCCAACAAATGCATATTCGGTGTTGTACGGGCACCACCAGTTGGATAACGAAGTCGGCACTGCACTGGGCATGGTAAATCCGATAGCCGGAAAGCAATTCGGGGGCGGGCTTGCTGCGCGACCGCGTGCATCGATCTGGCTGGTACTTGTTGGCTCCATTGGATGAGCAGTGACAAGGTATTGAACATAGAAGGCCAGAACAGACAAAAAAGCAACATGGCAGAGAATCATCTTGAGCAAGGACTTCGGAGGAAGCTTCCATCTCGTTTATGGCTGCTTAAATAGCGGCTGACGAAGAGTGTCCTGATCGGGATTGTCGTTCTCCAGAGACCAATTGTATGAAACGCATGGAATTCGAAAAAGAGCATCTGACAAGTGGCACTGTGATTCCTAGAATCTGACTGAGCACAATGGGACTTGGTCAGACTCCAAGCAAAAGGCACTGTCATGCTGCTCACAAAATAAAGCACGCGCGAGGAGAAAGCCCGAGGTCTTTTTGGCTGATAGGCATAATGGCATCGAAGTCAACGCCTAGTTGTCAGTGATGACGGTGCCGCGTGATCGATGTCCAGCGAGCCACCTCAGCAAGACGTTTAAGAAGATATCTGCTTGCAACCTGGCTTTCCTTGACAATCGAGACTTGCCCAAAGAATGAAAAGCCTGAACGTGTAGGCCAACGTGACAGAAATGCACAAGCTGAATTTAAAAGTGTCAAGAGACAGAAAACAAGACGCAAAACGGAAGGTTATAGACCGTTAGATGATGAAATACGGCTAATGGTCATGATTGTAAAAATCGAAGCTTTGCGGACCACACGTGACGAAACGTTCTGGCAGTTAAACCTTAAAGCTACATACAAGTGGTCAATTATTGCGGGAGTTACAATTGCAACTGTACTTCAAACAAGTCAAGCGCGAGATCATCAGAACGAATAAAATAAGTGATTGAACCAAATGTTGCACCTCGCTGCCGCCTTTCCGTAAATTTCGTCCTTTTTATTGTTGCAAATCGGAAAGTATCCTGGACATGTCCCTCGAGTTATGGAGGTGGTCTTGTCCCTCGGTTGATTCTCCTCAAGGATAGCAACTGGGGGGGCTTGCGCGGTGTCTTGATTAAGATTAAAGTCCAATAGCGAGAGTGACCGCTGTACCCGGACGATAAGCATACCACAAAGTGTACAAGAAGATCGACATTTGCTTAATAGTGGCGTAGGGCCGTAGAAAGCTGAGCCAAGAAGCCAAACAAAAAATAGCACAAGCAAGGCCTGTCTTGGCATCAGTGTCTTCATGGGAGAAAGCGATGACGAACGCACCACCTAACGATCAAGAGGCTGACAAGGGCGGCTACGGACGGCTGCTTCGAAGGATCGAGCGGTGTTCATAGAAGTGCCAGTACTTATAATAGACCGCAAAGCCGATAGTAAGGCGTTAGATGCGATATAATGTGAAAATAGAAACAATAGACCACTCACCTGGACACGCGAAGAGCAATGTCTATCTATCCCAAGAGTGTAAAGATAACTCGATGAGTGGACAAGATAATATGAGGGTTACAGGGGCAAAATCGGTCGCTAGGTGCTTTCAGCAGTCAGCCTCAGGACTGATCGAGGCCCGATGATATGAACAGTTCTATAAGAATGTCTTGCGTAACAATTGTTCCTTTCTGAGGAAATGTGGTGGTTATCACCAAGTGCTCCTACTTTCACCAACGACTTCAGGTTCGTTGAGGTGGCGAGTCGACAAATGTTTACACGTACTTTATTGAGAGCTTCTTTGACGTAAGACAGAAGAAGAAGAAAAGTAGAGCCAGCGATGGCGACCTGGAGTTGAGCGATGCAATACAAAATGGAACAGATTTGATGACGCCGACCAGAAGAAGTTGAACAAGCCTAGTGGTATGAAAAAGGGCCATGCCGATATCAGAAGACTGAACTCCGCGCACAACGATTTGTAGAGAACTTGCTGGATGTTAAAAGGTGGTCGTTTACCGGATAGATTCTCCGCCGTCGCTGTTTGGATCTTGAAAGAATGCCGCGCCTATGAATTCAAGAAAGGCATCCGTCAGGATGTATAACATCCTCGGAAAGGTCGGGAAGATCGGTAAAATGGGTAGCCACCTCATGGCGCGTGATCATGATTGCGCGAATGGGGAGGAGTGTACGACAGCGGTTCGTAATCTTTACGCGTCTCTCGCAACTTGCCCAAATACCAGAGGTGCCACAACAGAATGCGTCTGCGAAAAAGAGCCTTATCAAAGTATACTTTACATCAGGTACACCTCGAACTGATAGGATATTATTGCACATTTATTACGTTGTGTTCGTTGCAGACGCATCTGTGTTTCCCGTTGCTGCATTCTCCGACTTCTCCTCCGAACTCGTCTTCAAACGTCCTTCCAGCTGCAGGCAATTGTGCACTAAGCCCAAGAATTGTGCACCTTCCGTCTCAAGAACCTCCAACATCCGAAAATCATTGAATGGTAACTGGTATTCCAGTCCATCGCAGAAATCACGAATGGTGTCAATGTGGTGTCGCATGCGCTGGTGGTATACTTCAGGAGTGACGGGCAAGGGAGGTGGCGGTGGCGGGGGTAGATTACCATCGCTCGTAGGCTCTGTATGTCGATATGCGAGCTCTCCGACTTCATCTTC
>JABCKG010000119.1:1458-13787 GCA_018851835.1 Hypsizygus ulmarius | reverse complement strand
TCATCTTCTGAGCCAGTGTCCGAAATTTCACTGGCAGCAGGAGCAAGATTGCTGCTTTGACCCCAGCCCATACTCTCCCATATTGATTGCGTCATCTCTGGGGGGAGCGTATTGTCGTAGTATGGTTCGTGTGCGACATGGTGATGCATTCGGACTATCACAAACACAGTGTCCGGTTCCGACTCTTCGCGAGAAGAGACAAGGAGACCACTTCGACAGGGGTATCGCGTCTTCGCCAACACGACGCCATCACTTGACGTTCTAGGTTTCTGAGATGCTCTGGAAGATTTCGACCTGTGCGACACGTCTTGAGAGCACCACAGACGGGTCTTATGTCCAGATTTAGTTCGTGGGTGATCCTTTACACTGCTCGGTGAATATATGTCAATTGTGCACAAAGTAGAAGCACAAGGGAAGTCACGAACGTGAACCGATATCCAGTTGACTTCCATATTTCGTGGGTGATCGTCTGTATCCGTTGCCTATGGGTGACTCCAGGATCATGTGTACGGTATGTGCCCGCAAAGTCGACATCGGGCCCTGCTTTAAAGGCGTCGCGAAGGGCTGTCATAAGATCATTCCTGCTTTCAAATGTTCTAAGGTGCTGTTCCCTGTGTTACCTCAACAATCAGCAGATGAAGGAAACGCACGTACATCCTTTTTGACTGGTTCGTGATAAGTCCCTTTCGCTCTCTTCCAACTGCTACCGCTTGCCTCTTCCTTCATGTATGGATAGTCAATGATTCCATTCAGGAGAACAGTATGATAGCAACATGTACGCACAGGTGCTGCATACGTCACCTCATTCTCAGTTGCCCGCTGCAACACTTTTTCGAAATTAGAAAACGGTGGCGAGGATGTTGAGCCCTCTTGATCGCGTTTACGTTTTGAACCAATCGCATACGAGACTCCAGATGTTGGAAGTATATGGGGTGAAGGTCCCCCGAAAATGGGAGGGAGAAGAATTTTGTTCGGATCAAAGCGGATATACATCCCACTTCGTCCAGTATTTCGTGCCATGGATTAATGAGGAGGAGACTATGGAGTTTATGCGACTCCTGGGTGGACACCAGAAGAAGGAGAGATCCTGGGCAAGGGTGATCAAGGTAACAATGAGAGGAAAGGCTCTTGGGGTCGTATCACCCCCTGGATTATTTAATATTATCCGACATTCGGCATGGGTTCGGCACATCACGTTACAGATGTTGGATTTGGAGTGACACTGACTATGATCATGATGCATTGCGTCTACTGTACCTTCCACTTGCGTCTTACAAGCACTTTCGGCTTGAGCTTGAGGGAGAAATAAGTGGATAAGGGTATGCATATGTCTGAGCGGATCCGCCTTTTTCAGGCATTCACAGTAATGTTTTTAGCCACACCAGTAACGTCGTTAGCCTCAGATGACTCTCAAATGACCTCGACACCAGATTTGTATGAACTGAATTCAGTAGCTATCGAAGCGTGAATGGAGGTCTCACAAAGGGCGAAAAGCGAAAGCCAATATATTAGGAGGTATACATTGTGTAGGTGGACATCTGATCTGAACGCTGCAGTTCCGGGTCGAGGTCAATTCCGGAGATAGTCCCGGAATTCATGGGGCTCAGGGGAAAAGAATTGGAGTGGGGTGAATGAAATAGCGTACACTGCGAGTACACTGTTACATACTGTCCAGCAGATTTTAGCCCCGAAGTATATGGAAGAAGGAAGATACATACATTGATAATCCGTTAAATCTATGAGTACAACGATCTTCCTTACTGCCCACTGTCGCTTCTCCGAATGCCAGGTGTAGCTGCTGGCGACGGTGATTGCGGCACGCTCACATCGCCATTGATGATATCTTGTATTGATGCTTCGAGCGCGTCAACACGCGTTGACATCTGATTCACTGGAGCATATTCAGAGGGTGAACAAGACACACAACATGAAAACGCACTTCGGTCGAGGATCTGCGATGACATTTCATCGAACTTGGTATCAAGTTGTTCCAGAAGGCTTTCAACCTATGATATCGTCAGCTATACCTTCACCTTTCAGGGAGTGAGCGTCGACAACTACCACTCACAAATGCCGTCAGCTCATGTGGACTGGATATGTCAGCCGGAGCAAGGGCCGAAGGCTTTGAGGTGCTTGTCTGCTTGAACGATGGTGTTGGTGTCCTGTCTTCTTTGTCGGCCTCTGTTTTAGAAGGGGTAGGAACGTTTAATGGCAGAGCGGAGGAAGGCATGGAGTGATTGATGGGAAAGTTGAGTGCGGCTGAATGGCGACGCCTTCAGAAACCAACATGGACAAGCAAACCACTCGCGAGATCTCGCCGTCGAACGATTTCAACAGAATGATCAGTCTGCCGATCATACAAAGCTTGTGTGAAGTCAGCGGAAAGACCCAAGCGGTCCATGTGTTTCAGGCGGACTGGAGGGGCTCCGGATATTCTTCCATTTCCATTTGTTATAGCAAGGTCACTATCATACCTCATCTTCCGAAACAGTTCGCCTCAGCAGAGCGATGATCAAAACCATCGATATCGACCTTTCGCAGTCGTATACACGATCTCAACAAAATCTTGGTAACTATAGGCAATGTCCGTGATCGATGGAAGCATAAGTATATATGCACCTGACAATATGAACCAAGCATCTAGATTGGAACGGCGCCTTGGCGCCTTCGGTAATATGATTCGGCTGGGAATGAGAGACAATGACTCTTTCATTATGTGCGGATGTCGAGAAGGCACAAGGGGGAACGACACCGAAAGCCATCTTATCCACGTGCACGAGGATAGTAAAATCCAGATATTAAACACATCGTTGAGGGATTTTAGCTATACCATGTAAAGTTTAGCATATGGCGCTTAAGACGTATGAGAAGAAAACGAGATATGAGAAAAAGTTAAGAGATCTTATCGCAAGCCGTCAGTCCGGGAAAAGAGCATGTCGCCAGGCCAAATGAAGCCGGGGTGTGTACCTACCAAAGACCGGGATTTGGGAGATAAGGGTCCAGAGCACAGTCAAGACCTGGTGTTTCCCTCACCTGATGCTTTGATATACATGATTGCCTGGCAGACAACTGCGAGTTCATGCAAATCTCCGAGATATGAGCTCGGTCCGAGAAAACACACTCTTCGGTGCGTAAAACATGAGGAGAGTGCTCATTTCGATAAGCAAAAGCGCTCGCGCATACAAGACTATAAAAAAATCGTCAGCATATGGCAGGAGCAAGAGGTCATTTGCTCACCTCGAGGCGCCACGTATTTCGGCGTCATGATGACGCGAAGGAAGGTCCCAAGTTGGATGCATGATTTGGACATTCATCAAGAAAGCCTAATGAGAGAGTTTGGGACCAAAAGACATCGCATCTTCGGTGGTCTCACTTTTGGTATGAAGTCGTCTGATAAGTGACGCATTGATGGAGGAGAGCGCCCTCAATGACTCAGCTAAGATGGGAAGGCATATATATCGCGCATTTCCAGCCCAAAAATACGAGATCCAACTGGGGCACCTATGGAAACTGTTATTGAGTAATTCAAGCTTCTGTGAGGGGAATAGCTCGATAGCCAGTCATGCAAATATATGGAGAAGGCCAGAATTCTAAAGAAACCCATGGGGTAAGGATCTAAAAGGATCAACCTAAGCCTACAAGTTCAATTGCAGGTTGATGCTCGTAAGTATACAGCTTGACGTACCCAAGATATTCCGGTACCTGTCATACTATGCCAACTCAGCCTTTGCAAGTAACAGCAGGTCTCGTAAAAGTCTCGTCACCAGATTTTACTTAGTTTAACCCAGTCTTTGGAAAATTTGACAACTAAGTAGGAGAATGGATCAAGGCTAGCGCCGCTGTGTCGGGACAGAGAGAACATTCTCACGATCGATTCCTGAACGACTTTCGTGCTCCGCGACTCAAAAAGTCCAAAACCAACCACCAGTACTGCTCACGTTAGAGTGCTGAGTGCTGAGACTTAGACAAGACTAGTTCAGTAATCTGACTTGTATCTGCAGTAAAGAACTCGAAGGTCATCTCCTCTTCAAGTCATTCCTCAAAGCTCTGATTTGATTCGAGATTTTTAATCGCCTCACTGCACTGTTGCAGGTGAAACGATGTATAGGAAACTATCCCATCCTTATATATGAGCAATCAAAGTCATGAAATGCGACCTTGAAATCCAAGGTGTCGTCAAAATTGGGCTCTTGTATTCCAGTGACTGTATAACTTATTGGTCTGACGACATGCCTTGCAGGAGTCCCAGAGTCGCCGGACATGCCAACACTGTGAGAGCCTTCTAATAGGTTTATCGATGCCCCATTGCTTCCAGCTTGCTTAGCAGACGAAACATCGTAGAAGACCCTTTCGGTGCCCGCACTTGATCTCCAAGAATCCTCGCATATATTCAGGAGTTAGGCACAAAGTGTCACCATCTTTCAGAATGCCTAGCCCCTTCCCTAGGGGCCCCAGTGGCGCAATATTGGGCCAACCGTCATGAACTGTCGGCCTACGTGGGTATGAATTATGATATTCTCGCCATTTTCTCCAAGCCTCCCATGTTAGACTGTTGTACGCAGCGATCGTCACTGTCATGGTCCAACAATACCAAACACTACAGCCGATTGACTTTCCTCGAGATCATATCCCATAAATCGGGATCAGGAATCCACGATTAGCTGTTAAATAAGGTCTCGGTACGGTTTTCCACGTTTCTTTTTAGCTCAAGCCAATGTCGAATTCACCGCTGAACGATTAAGAAACAAGCGCCATTATGCGCCAACCTCCTGGGTAGATCCAAGATCCGTCGATTTTCCGGTTCGTGGCTGTTGATCCCAAGGACCGTGACGGCCGACTCCCGCGTTGACGATCATTAGGTTTTCATAGGTACACGCGTCCTAGTAACAACTTGGCGGTATGCGACTTCTGGATACGCTGCCATTGCGCTTTATGCGTGAGGCTCTTGGCAGTTCGAACCGTCTAGACACAGGCTCTCACTGTACCGCTGACAAGGAAAGATCCTCCTCGCCTCTACAATTCAAGGCTTCAACAAGTGCATATCCCATACATAAGCCTGTCACCAACCACGTATCTTACGTTGTAATGTACTACATCGATGGTAAGTGATATCAGTGGGCAGTACGAAGTATCATTTCCGAGTTCATAGATTTCACCTAGCCTCGAGTTGAGAGGCTTGCCCCTTTGTTGAGGGAGTGGTCACGAGTCTAGATTTCACCCTCCGAAAATCCCTACAGCATCCCTACTGGTTCGAAGGCCAGGTTCATTATCTGACCCTGCTATGTTTGCTAATGCCGACTCACAGTTGCAATATCGCAATGGATAGTTTTAACTATGGAACTTCAAGCTTCAAGCCTCATCAACAAGTGTCGCGGAGCATCCTTCACGGACCCGTTGCAAGTTTTCCAACAACTCTAAGCATTATATCGATGATTTAATATGCTCTTCTGCCCTAGGCTTTCTGTGGAAATTCTCACCACGTCTACATGCTCCAGCCACTGGGATTATAGGTCTCAGTGCTCACGGACGCCGATTCGGTATTCACAGCTTCTTTTCCGTATTTTAACATCATTCCTCAGGCGTTCAAGACTTGTCCTCTACGCAAGGGAGCCATCGCTAGTTGCCCGAAATTAAAGTTCATTTCAAGTAAGGAATTCTGATTTTAGACCAGAGTGCTGCTGTTCATTGCATCCACGCAGATGTATGTCGCGCTTCCTTATTTAAAGTACCCACTTAGTCAAAAAAGATCAGAACTCGCATTTCCATGTTCCGCGCTCCTCGTAGCCTCAAACTCGGGGTTCAGTATGCGTTACGAGACATTCATCCCCGAAAGTACGACGGCATACTCGAAGATGGCGTGCGAGATTCTTGAGACATCGTGTTTACTGCAAGAAGATGAGGAGGTCTCCCGAAGCGAGTTCTTTGCGAGTTCTTTCCGACCACAGACCCGGGTTTGTCCTATATTGACGACGATGCTGAATGGGTCGATACGGTCTCGTGAGTTCTCTATGTCACGTCGACGCAGGCATTAAATCAAGCGGATTTTGTGATATTCTTGTAACTGGCGAGGTATGTTATTCGTTGGACGTAGATACCTCGTTTCTTGATCATAATGACAGACCAGCGAACGTGACGGCGCAGCATGGGTCATTTTACACTTGTTGGTAGGGTAAGGCCATGGGATGGTTTGGTCGTTTTGTTGCAGTCACCGGTAGGCTTCATACTTCAGAATATTTTCACTTCACATCTTATTTTCACTTCATATCTCAGTTTGAATCACCCCAGCGAAATCCGAACGAACCGCACCTTGGACGATGGATCTTCAAAGGTTATGTGCATGACCAGAATTTTGTTGGGCGTTGGCTTGATATGTCTACTCAAGTTGGAACACCTGGCTTTGAGGGGGGGGTGGGGGGGAGGTACGCAAAGCTGGCCCTGTCGAGGTTTGAGATGTTCACCATTCATCATGGATATGTACAATGATTTTCGGAGGGATTGAGCATCGACAGAAGGTTACAAGTGTCAAATTAATGGAAGCAATTTCAAAATGTGGCAACCAAGCAAAATGTACAGCATCTGGGCAGTACAGTAAATATCATGATCATTTGAGTCGTACAATGCCGCATGTTCATAAGATACACGTGGCGCCGAGAGTCGAGAGTTCCGAGCCGAACTAGCCGGTGAACTCCTTCAACTTGGCTACAAAGGTAAGTCGCACTTGCAGAAACTCTGAGGTGATTACATTTGTTCATGTCCTTCTCTTATGACGATATAAAGGCCTCGACCCACCGACTCGCAAGCTTATGGAGAAAGTAAGCGTACTTGTAGTGAGATCCCGTGGGTTAGAAGCTAAATAACCGTCGTCGATTTAGCTATGTCAATGAAGTTCTATCGCGAACGGACGCAAGTAATCACGATTCCACCTACATATCAAGACTTCTCCCCTGACATCCATGCTGATAACATGGACTTTTTGCTAGTACTGCGTCTCTCCTCCGCTGCCCATTTCTGTTGTTCTGTGAAATGGTCGGCTCCTCGTCTCATCGAGGAAGGCAGGACAATCGTGTAAACGATATCCATGAAAACATCCCCGAGATTTCCTCCGTACTAGAAAGGACGAGAGTATGTATGTTCTTCAGGATGGTATCCTGCCTCAAAACTCTAAGACGAACCGAATTCTGAATCTCAGGGTCGATTGATGTGACTGATCTGTATAACTGAAAGAATGTTTTTGACTATTTACCTCCTAAATTGTTCATTCAGGGCGAGTACGTTTAGCATCTTGACCGCATGTACACAATCCGACCAACTTGCAGACAGGCGAAGCGAATTCTTTGGCAGGGCGGTCTCTATTACGGTCAGTCACTTCGGACTCTTTCTCACACATAGATTTACAAGAGACCAGATGCGGTGATCACCGCTGAGTTACGCAGAATATAACGAGGTCATCATTGTCTGTTCTTTTTAATCTTCTACGATCCAACACAGGAGCATGGAGCATTGCGATCAGCGGCCTTCGATGTTGGGATAAAACCTATCTATTATCTCGCTACAGATACAATCGAAGTGCCGGCATGGATCGAAACACAAACCTAAACACACGTTGTGAGGTTTTCATTCCCAGGAGTATGGCCCCCTAATCGAAGCTTGACATTCGAATCTCTGATTATCCTGATGAGGAGATGGCCGAGGAGTCGGATTCGGACTGTGCGAATAGGTTTCCATGAATGTGGAGTCGACATTTACTTCTGTTAGTGAGCCTGTTGCTCGTTTATAGCAGTCTCCGCCTCCCCTGAGCCATTGATTATAAGCTACAACCAACTCAGTGGGTGATTGGTACCGATGTCTCTAACAACTACAGAATACTCGCTGGGTTTCAAAACGAACATAGAGACATGTCCTTCTGTCCATAATCATATTTTATTCGCCCAAGGCCACAGCACAACGAAATCAAGGACAGATAAATGCATAAATGAGTTGGATGACATCTTTAGGGATACCAGAGAATTAAGGTTCGATATGCATGGTGTTTTCTCTGCCGAAACTCACCTCACCGCTACCTGCCGTTGGCATCAGAAACCAGCGGCCCGACTCGTCTGGTCCACGGAGTAAACTGTGCTCTGTGGGGAATCACATTCCCGATTCTTGAAAGATGAAAATGGTGAGATGTAATACAGAGCCAATGGTCGGCCATTCCCAGGAGTATACATAGTCATAGAATCACTTCGATCCTTCATTCTTGTCTTGGCCACAGAAGCAAGCCCGCTAAGTCTGCAAGGGACCTTGCACATGTATCGAGTGCACGAACGTCTGGGCTCCCCATTCCAACTAAACATAGTTGTACAGGTCCGGATCTCCATAGGTTCCAAAATGGTCAATTAAAAATGAACAAAAGTTTTGGTCAATAGGCTGGAAACCAAATCACCCTGAATCTCCTTATGAAGTAGTTCCATTGGAGGGTAAGTGAGAAGACAGGTGACAAGTGGCGTAAGTACTATGTCAAGGTAAACGGGTCTTCGGGTAACGTTACCCCACTTGAAACGTGCAGCCCTGGAAAGGAGAGGCCACGCCGATGTTTGGTCAATTGGACGCCTGGTTCAAGTCGCATGCAATCGATCCGGAGCCAGATGAATCGGATTATGCAAGGAGCGGCAGGGCTGGCTAATCATAAAGGAAGATGCTCACCTTCCTCATAGTTCCACCCACAACCTCCCGGCTCCTGCCCAACAACCTCAAGATTAGCCATAGCAGAATGACGAGCAACCCCGACGTCCCCCCCTTCACGGGCTATGTAGAAACCACTCTCAACGCCCTACGCCTCATCCATGCTGCGCGCCAAGGCGTTGTTCCCCGCATTACGCGCCGCCTGAACGATTCCGAAAGAAGGACGATGATCAGATCGGGGGCCGTTTTCGTGTTTAGCGTCGAAGAGAGTGGGATCAAGCGATGGACTGGTTTGTCGGTTATAAATGAAATTCGAGGACTAGCTGACCATGGGTGATACAAGACGGCCTGCTCTGGTCACCGTCTCGCATAGTCGGCAACTTCCTGGTGAGTAAGTACAGCTGGCGTTCTGCTATTGGCTCTGAACTGGCGGTAGGTCTATCGTGAAATCAATGAACGTACCAGCAGTCGAGGAAGTCATAAGAAGCCATATCCGCTTGACCCACCCTCGCGCAGTCAGTCAGGGCGAAAAAATTCTCCGGACCAAGGTGTAGTCCCCTTCAAAACACCAGGACACTTCTCGCAGGGTCATGGATCCAGCGACCAGGGAACATTCAAGTTGAACGGTCTGATCAAGAAGGTGAAAATGCTTTCGTTTCGTGGTCCAGCGTCGCTGACATGGCCTGCAGACGATCACTGTCACCATCGACGGCTCTGACCTCCACCTTATCTCATACTACACCTCGGAGGATATTCGGTCGGGACGACTCAAGGTCCGTTCAATGACCATCGCGATCGTAGTATATAAGTCTGAAAACATCTTATCAGAGGCCAACACATAGACCAGATATAATGTCACTCCCGATGCCGCCCCACATTTTCCGCCTCACGAATTTCCGCGTTCCTCCCAAGATAGATATCGGACCTGATGGAAAGCCAAGACTCGTGTAAGTCGTCGGTATTCCGTGGGCGTCTGTGTATTATTGAACCGTTGATCAGTTGCGAAGCGGAAGATCTTGAGCCATCTGTGCAATGCAAAGTCGAGGAAGTAACATACCAGGTGGAATCTCCACAGTGGACATCTGACTCGGATGAGATCCAGCACTCTCCTAGAATAGATACTTCATTCAACACAGGAAGCGTGCATTCCGAGAACACACATCATAGCCTGCATTCGCAGCTTCTCTATTCCCGAGAGACCTCAGGCGACAAATGGCCACTCCCACTCGAGAACCTACGCATCGTGCCCATCAGTCGCCAGGATCTAAATGATTCATGGTCGCCCTCGCCATCCCCCACACAGACACATAGTTTGTCGCGTCGCCGGGATAGTGGCCATGCGTCACAAACAAATTCCTGGTCGGCGGTGCATTCTCACTCGGCACGTTGGAGACCGGACTCGTATGTTTCTTCCACGGAGCCACAGATCCATCTCGATCGCACCCGCGTTCGATCAAATACAGTATTCGAGAGCCACCATGCTAGCCAGTCTCACCGACGTGAAAGCGACACACAGGCGCACATCACTCGCGAAGGCGCATCTCAGCGTTTAACTTGGACTCCTCGAGAACCGCTGGGTGGGGATAAATATATCCGATCCCCCCAGTCCTCGCTGTCGAGCACATCCCCAGCTTTACCGTTTTCGCAGAATCACGGATATCACAGAGCCACGCATTCCTTTGGGACAGTGTGGCCCCCTATTAGCCACGATGGTCCAGTGGAGGCACCCCTCCAGTCCTCGCATTCTGCTATGCAATCATATGATGCCCCATACATTTCGAACCCCCAGAATTTCTCTAACGTCGAGGATTATGCCGATTCCTAGAATGTGGAGTTCCCAGCTCGTCGCAAGATGCCTATTCCCCGCCTCGTTATACTTTCTTGCCTTCGTCGCCCGCGATTACCAACATAAACCTGTAAAACCATCCGTTCAATATTCGTTAGATACCCATTTATGTCATCGAGCAGTCATGAGGAAGAACGTGCAAAGTGAATTGTGAGATGAAAAGCACGCGCCCCAAGCAACGTCAATATGGAATAATAGAATACGCACCTTGTGCCCGTGCATCTCGGAGTCTGAACAGCAGTGCCTTCTGAGGGCCATCATCCACCAATCAGTGGCTGCCATTTATACGCTGTGACATGAACATTATGATTTTAAACGTCACCGGGGTCAATTTCAATGCACCGTTGATCCTACTGCACCGCGCCAAGTGTTCTAGAATGTCAAGCCTCTCATCCAGAAAAGAAGGCTTTGAGTTTCTCGGAGGACGGTCACCAGCGTTGTCGCCAGACGCGTGGGGTTGAAACGCCGAGAGGAAGGCTAGTCGATAGGAGACCATAAAGGGAGTCAAACGAAGCCATCAAATCGGGTGGAGAGCCCACGAACCTTCCGTTGCCAGATGAGGCCATAATCTCGCAAGTCTTCGAGCATAGCCTTTTGACTGGGGCCCAAGTATTCAGTCGAATACTCCTAGCACTTTGTCTAATAAAGTCTGTTGAGATCGACTAAAATAAAATAGACTGACCCTTCCTAGTTCCATCGTTGACAACATGAAGAGAAAACTCAAGACCTCGACCAAATCCATCTGCCTTTCCTGCGCCAATGCCATAAACGAACCTGTCATGTCGATATTATGGAAGATCATACCTCCGCCATAAGCAAATACTGAAGGAGAAGATCCCAGAGTTGTGCATGGGGGGAGTGCAGCAGAAATTGGAAGCCTGCCGACGAAATCTGAAGAGGAGAGCCACTGAGAAAGTAATTGTGCGAGAGTCATTGTCGTGGGCGAAGCTTGTGAAAAGAACGGTTTGATGCTTACTACGTACTGGCCATGAGCCCACTTCGTTCCAGTAGAAAGAGCACTCCAGGAGACGGTCGGGTAGGGTGCTGTCCTGTACCGGAAGAAACCATATAGTGAAGAATAGTCTGCATGAAGACGCGAGATGAGTTGACATAAGACACTTCAACTTGGGGCACGTACTTCCCATCTTTCGAGTGCGTACCCATCTAATCCTTCAATGTCCAGCGGTGGACGTTTTTCATCTAGGGCAGCAGGCACACCAAAGCTCCCACTGGAACCGCTGGAATGATCTTTATTAGACTGAATCTGGATTGATTTAAGCGTTGGTTATACCCGCCAGTGATGGCTTGTCTGAAACTTGATTTGAACGTTGAGTTCAAGGCCAGCTTAATCGTTGATTTAGGTAGGATGTGGATACGAGCCAGATTTCCTAAAGCTGCGTCGTAGTGCCTGTAAAAATGATGAAATTCCATTCATAACTTTCAACAGGATACACAGCTACTGAACTGTTTCCCTTCGCGGACAACCCACGCTGCCATTGTGGATGCAGGTATAGCAGATTCCAGCCAAAGTAAATTCATAACAAGCTGTCTTTCCAGCGGTGCTAGCAACCTGCATGACTTGTAAGAACATGAAAACATGCAGCAATTTAGCGATCAACCGAAATATTGAAAGACAAGACGACGGCAGTTGGTACAAGCGAGTTAGTGTATTTTGGGATTGAGTTTCAAGAAACGGTAACAGAGCATGAGGAGTGGTCGTGGGTGTTGCTGCTTCCACGTATGTGTATGGCTGCACGGTAGACATGAAGAGTTTCTGCGAAGTGACACTCGGGATGGCCAAGGAAAATTGGCGTGTAAT
>JABCKG010000118.1:0-29042 GCA_018851835.1 Hypsizygus ulmarius | reverse complement strand
GTGTCAACTTGACCTTTTGTTAAGCCGGTGCTTAACTCGTGATCTGAGTCGTCGTTCTGTATAATTCCCGGGCTTCGCAGAATATACCTATCTGTCCAATGACGAAGATAGTCGTTCGTGTTCAGGAGAGTCTAGTCTCAGACCTCAGTCGTTCGGAGTAGTAAAGAGTCTGACTTGTAGAGGTCAAGACCTTAGTTCGGGATCGGTGAGCAAGAACCAGCTGTGATTGATAGCTAAGGTCAAGTTAGAGATGTACGCTAACTAATACTCGGTATTTATAAGTAAACGAACTGGTCTGTGCGCTACTTGTCAGAATGTGGCTAAGGTGAGGTCCAACGCTATTGGTGGAATGGTAGGAAGTGTAAGCAAGGAAAGGGTAAGCGTTTGTAGTAATCAGTCTAGAACAATCGGCAAATATAAGTACAGTATCTCATGGTCAGGTGTCATATTGGGAACAGAGTTCGCATGGTGAAGTGAAGGAAAATCGTAACAGCATGTTGGAAAGGGCTGAAAAATCTGCACATGCTCATAGTTTTAAAATTCCAAAATGTACTCTTGTTATGCTCCCCAGGAATGAGACCCTCTCCACTTGTATCCCCTTATCAGCTTGTACAACACAGATTGAATTCCATTCAGACTTGGTCAAAAGCACTATATAGATGACCTATAGATGCCCACCAACTCTCAGCATGTTCTGTGCATTCATTCCTGTTGAGGACCCTGTATTTACAATGCTCTTAACTTGTTGACTTCTACAAGGCTAGCAAGGATACACCTGAAGACTTCAACATGCATAGCATCTATGTATGCACAATATTGTGTCCTTTAAACATCCTCAAAGGCATTCCTTATGTTTTGAAGGAGCTGTGGAAGCCATACAAACCAGGAGGTTCTCATTCCTGGGGAACATAATAAAACTATATTTCAGAATTTTAAAACTATGAGCATCTGCAGATTTTTGAGCTCTTTCCAATGCACTAGGAATTAAAGCAATCGGTAAAGAATCGAGCGAGCTACCAAGGTTCAAAGAAAAATCATCAAAAAGTGGCAAAAATCAAAAAAAATCTGATCTGCGCCTTTGGTACTGCAAATAGCTGTAAACACTGACATTGTTTCAACTGAAACAAATTATTCACATCTAACTTCACAACAACTATTGGATTCTTTCAAATGCATGGGAACAGAAATTCGTTACTTAACAGATGTACTTATGCTTCCTATTCAGATGAGTTTTTTTGCACTTTCTGTACTACTCGTATACAGAAGTGGCTCTTTGATTTGAAGATCCTGGTTCTCTGCACAAACAGCTGTGCACCCCAAAGTCTTGTGCTAGTTTGGAGGATGCCAGCTCTACAGTATATTATATTATATTTGTGATGTGCGCTGATAGGAAAGGAGGACACTGTACTGTCATTGTACGTCCTCGTACTGCAAAGCACTCCATGATGACATCAACAGCTAGCAGGGCAAAATCTCGAGCTCGATGACTTCCTTATAGTATTCCCCCATTTAATCATGTAATAAGTATTTGTTGTGTATAGGCAGCTGACATTTGAGGCAGACACAGAATATAATCTAGCAAAAGCATCTGCATTGCTTGTTGCGGGTGCCTGTACAGGTTGTTGTGAGTTTACCTATGGTTCATATGTGGTTGCAGGTCTGGCAGGTAATAAGTATTTTGGGGGCAGCTGGGGTTGTAGATGTAGTGGAGTCAGAGTCGATAAGAGAGTTTTTGACAGATGTAGGTTGCGCATCAGAAGGGGAGGTGGTTGCTGCAATTACCTAAGGGTACGGTAGCCACAGAGTCCGAGGTCTAATTTTGAAATTCCGCTTTCAAATTTTTTTGCCAACAATATTACTGCTTCATATTCCCTTCCTCTTTAGAGCCTTATGCTCATTTACTGCTATATAGAAGGTTCCTGCCTTATTTTCTGTACAATCTATGGCTTCTGCAGGATTTTTAGATATTCTAGGATTCCTGAATTGCACAATCTCAAAATTTAGTGATTTCAGCAACCTAATTGAGTTCAAATTGGACAAATCAAAGGCTAGAGAACTCTCCTTTCATTCTCACACTCACTGTGCCATGCAATCTGCTTTCTGCAAGTCTGCTGGACCATTCAGAGCTCCTCTGGCAGGCTTCAGCATGCCATCTCTTTCAGTGATGTGTTGGCATAACTGAAGTAGCATGCTGATGCTGCAAAGCCCGCTATGGAAAATGTTTGAATTGGAACGGATAAATTAACGACATTTTAGGGTGAAATAAACTGTAATAGTCATTGGACGAAAAGTGAAGGTTGGAATGGGCCGCAGTAAGACTGGCGGTCATTGAAGATTTGAAGTATGACTAAGTAGAAATAAAACTTCATGTATAGTGACTGTTTTTACATTGCAATATTGTGATCTCTGGTTGTAATTGATAAGTTGGTATTGTGGACTGCAGTGGCAAGAAAAGGCTTGCCTACAGAGAATTATTTATAGCCTAGAGGGCATCGCAAAAGGGACAATAGATGGCCTTGTGAACATGGTGGAGATCATACCACTACACAAAGTTAGGATAGATGCTGGTGTATTCACCTATAGGCTGCACAGTGTTATTGATGGGTGCTGTGTATCCTGTCATTTTTCCAATGTAATCAAATTTAGTATGTCTTTGTTGGAGGTAGAATGCCAGGGTGTTGCAGCACCTGCAGGAGTGGCAGTTTGGAGGTTCACCATTTATTCTCTCCCAACATCGGTGACTGTCTAACTCGCAAAAATATATGCTCAACTGTTTGAGGCCAAGCATGGAGTGGCATCTGTGGCATAGCACAATGTGTGGTACATCATTGCAGTCTTGCCATGCTGAAAACAAGTTCCTCCATTCACGGGTGCGAGAGATGCACATGTCAATGGCAGGCTCAGCCATTCTCCAATATTCAAAAATTAGGTCAGTTTCTTGTCGAATTATATTGTCAACAAAGTCGCATATACAGTAAAAGTGACCAAAATGGTCCATGTCCACAGGAATTATGACGGGCATGTAGGTAGCGAGAGGTAAATGAGAGAAGTTTGAGAAAGTGTATCAAAATTGAGACAAAGATATTATCTCAGCTGCTATAGATGTTTTGGTAAATGTAGAAGATGGAAAAAGTTATTTGAATTAAAAAGAATTTATTTGTAGCATTCAGTAGGCATATTAGCCATTTCATTGATCATCTCAGCTTTCGAAAGCTGACCATTTATGTACTTCTCCCAAACATCTAGTAAGTGGTTCGATGTTACAAATGCCAACCCACACTGATAAAAATCCAGGTCCTCTCATGGATCATAGTCGGGTAGGCATGTTCCATGGGCATCTTCAGGGATCCAGATAATGAAAGTGTTAGGTGCTGCTTGAACATGTATTCCATACTTTGCATAGTAAAAGTGGGTGCCACTTTTGGAGTTGGCATTGCAGAACAGCGTTCAAGATCCTGCGTAAGTGTGAGGTTGCTTCTCGAAGTGAATGGGCCTAAATAACAGTGTAAATGGGATATATAGATGTGAATAGAATGTTTATATTACTGTGAATAATTTTGGCTGAAAACACCAGTCAGCGGTGCCAGCTCAGCATTATGAAAGTCAAATTTTTTATTTTCCATGTTGACAGAGTAAGTACTGCAGGAGTCTGTCATTTGCATGTGGCCATTTGCATCCATTCTTTTGATAGAAGTTGTTTGAAGATATAAGTCAAAGTCATCTATGACTTGCAATGGAGCATGACTGCATATTTGTTGCCACGTAAAGGCAAAAAGACTACTCACTTTGGCTACAGAAGATTGATCTGGACAGAAATTGCAAAAAACTATGCCAATGATATCTCTATGGTCATTTTTAAAGAGGAAGCTTTCCATAGGTTTCACGTCGAATGAAAGTTCTGAAGCATGGAGAAGGTGGATAGAGAAGCAGTGTTTTCTCTTGTCTGGCTGAGGACCGAATGCAATATGATCATACCATTTATCGAAGATGATAGAGGATGTAGCAATATGATGAGCAAGTGGTGGGAATGGTGTTTCCAATGCGGTGACAATCATAGTTGGTATTGTTAGTGATACTTGGTCATGTTTGGCATGTTTCCAGTCCAGGTTGTTTCAAAGAATAAAAGTGCACTTTTCAGTTCATTTTTGTGTTTCTGCCTATTTTTGGCCAGCTATTGCAGTGTGTAGTGCAACAGGAAGGTCTTGACTGTTGCTGCACCATGCTAGAAATATTCTGAAAGGGTCAGGACCAGGAGGTGAGTCGTTCCACACTGATGAGATTTTGCAAAGCTTGGCAACAAATGCCTGTTTTCCATCGCTCGATGATGAATATCGAAGGAGATCAATAGCGTCTGCATCAAAGGCAACAACACGAAGAAATTCTGAATGCCAGCATGCACACCAGTTCATCATGGTCATAGTTGCAGTTGATATTTGTCCATGTTGAGTGGTGCACCACATCAGGTGGGTAAAAATTTGCTTGAAGTTCCTGCCGAGACCCAATTTGCACACCTTGTAATTCTCATCTTGGTCATGCCAGATTCTGGATTGCGAGGACCATTGCACCAGCAAATGTGGCAGCCATCTTCAGCAAAACTTGCAGTCCAGAAGCAGGTAATTCATCTAGTAAGTGATATGGTGCAATGTGCACTGGCAGATTCATTGAAAAAAAAACAGGCAACCCTAGCAAAATTTGTCTACAATCTTTTTCATCACTACTCTGCTCGGACCTCGTCCAGCATACTTGAATCACTTGTTCAAGTAGCGCAAAAAAACTGGGTGTTCTCGTAAAATAAGAAAGTCCCATTCCCAACACCCATTCTTTCAAAAAGAAGCTGTCTCCACCTTGAAAAAGACCGTATCCATTTAGGAAAATACTGGAAAAGCATTCTGCAAATGGCAATTAGTCTAGAAAATCTTTATCAGTAGGTGAGCATTGCTGTTTTCTCATTTGCACTTACCCATTTTAATTACATCTGGCAGCAGCTATCTTTCCACTATGCATAGAGTTAACAGAGGAGCACATGGTAATAGAAAGAAAGAACGCACACCATGGTGATCCAATTCAAACTGGAAAAGATTGATTGCTAGTCTATTTTGCAGAAGTGCATTCAATTTTTGATGACTGGTGCAAGCATCGGCGTAGGAAGGGTTTTGAGTAATGAGTCAGAAAATCACATTTTCAACGACATCTCTTCTGACAGTGAAATGATTCATGTCTATGGGGCTTGAGTGCAGTTTTCTGCTAATGGCAATAACAGTGCACAGCTTTGCTATTGAAATTGGCAAAGAATGCACCGTGACTGAATCTTGTTTGACAGGAAGCAGAATGCATGATAATGCAATGGAGCCATCTTCAGCGATGGTGAATAGTGTTCCATACCAGAAGTGACACATTATAAGGATGATTTCCAGTGCAGTCAAATTGGTAAGCTCTTGGAGTGTAGGTCCAACTTCTTCATCAAGTAGGTCATTGCTTATGAACCCATCTTCTTCAGATGACATGTTGGAGAAATGGCAGAAAGTATTCAATTCCATCACAATCCTGTTCATGCAATCATTGTTGCTGCTATTGCATGTTTCACACTCGATGATTATGGGAGGTAGCCTATTATTTGGGCATTGGCTTTATTCTGAAGGTGTTTTTTGCTGTGCAGTCTTACATATGTCATCATTTATCTTCACATCTCAGATGCTTTGCTAAGTGATACGTTACTCTATGTATGTGTGCTCCACTTCATTGCTGCCTAAGTAAGATGAGCAGAATGATTTGATATAGATAAAGGTCATCAGTTTATTTGATCGGTGAGCGCCAGCAACTTTGGACATATTTGTTCATCAAATTGAGGTTTTGATAGAAAAACGAGGTTTCTTGATGCGGCACCATAACAGTAGCATGCTGGAATGTCTTGGTGTCTAGGCAAAATGTTTTATTGGGAAGAATACTTGTGCAACTGTTGTTCTTGGGTAGAACAATTTTCAATTGGCTATTTGCGAGATCGAGAGGACTTAAAGGATGTTGGCACTTACATATGATGTATTTGGGATTGACCATCGTGGCAAAAGTGGAGATGCAGATTTTGGGTTTCATGTTCATCATCATTCAATTGTCCTGAAATCTGCATGCTAATGAAAGGAATTTGCAGATTGCAAATAGCATGGCGCTATTAGTTAACTTTGAATGGTTAGGATAGCAGCATAGGTGCAATGGGTTCAGATTCATAGGCTGTTAGCTAAGAGCTTCTTGTCACAGTTCTTTCTGGCAACTCTGGACTCATCAGTTGTGCATGTTCCAATGTAACTGCTTCGCGGTTCATTGCTTGAATGCATATTTATTTTGTGTCATGCAGTCATTGTTGCCTATCTCCTATCTTTCTCTTTTTGCACTCTTCTAGCTAATTTGAATCAGCGGGGGGATATAGACACTATTTATTATGATGTTGTGCATTTTGCAGAGAAGTGGTATGCAGGTGTTCATGAACTCCATGAGCAGGACTGCATTTGGAAAGATTCTTTGGAGTATTGCTTAGAACAGTGATGTACTTATAAGGTGCATAGGTGTGTTATTGCTCATGGCTTACAATTATATTGTTGCTGACTCTCAGCTCTAGCGCCGGTTTACAATATGAGTTTAGAAATCTCGTGGCATATTTTGAGCACTATGCAATAAAAATTTGGCCTTGTCTGGCATATTTTACAATTGTATCTTTGCTTCATTAGAGACACTTCCAATACTGGCAGTTTCCTCTTAATGTCCATTCAATAGCTTCGTCAAGATATTGTGGCTGATTATTAACATGGGGAGAGTTGTTCCACATCAACCATCCAATGTTTTTTCTGTCTGATAACTTGTGTGAAAGATTGTTGCAAGCAAATCTGCATGGTCGGCTGTGATCACCCATAGATTGGACAGGGATTATGTTGCGGTATCTGGAAGCGAGTAGAGAGATAAATGGTAGTTGGTCAAGTTTTGCACAAACATCCAGATGTCTTGCAAATAAATCTGTGTAAAGGCACAACAATATTGATGGAGTAAGTATCGCCATAGCTGCCATAGTTGGTACATGTGCAACATAGAAGGTGATTGACTTAGAGGAGGTAGAATTGGATAAAGTAATATGACAGTATCCCGGTGCACCATAATAAGGTCGTCTGGTATAGATATGGTGCATTCAAATTAGAGCAGGATAATTTTAACAGCAGGAAATATTGTACATGATAAAGATGGTTTCTAAGGACAATTAAATTCAAATTGTTGGGTTCCCAGCACGTTGGTTCGTGATGTAATGAAAGTTGGAGAATACAGGATCCAATGATGCCTCCCTGTGCATGACGAAGACTGTCCCAGAGCTGAAGTTGTTCATCTGTGAAAAGTATCAACAACGTTAGTTTCTGCAAATCTGTGTTTGATATTATTACTGATCGCGAAGGAGAAAGCTTCCCAGAAGAACTGAAATGCAGTGGGTCATGTAGGCTTGAACATATATCTGATGATAATGATCAATGCTGGCAAGAGCGATGCAGGTGGGCAGGGAACATAATTTCAGTATATTGAACCACAAATCAATGAATAGAAAGGAAGTTATTGAAGTTCTGGTTATGCAAAAGAGGAGAAGAGCTTAGATCATTTATATTGTGCATATATATATATAGGAAACTGGAGTGTTAATAGGGGAAAGGTAAGTTATAGTTTCAGTACAGAAGGCATGAAAAGGAGAACAATGAAGACATTTGGGATGCAGCAAACTTGGTAGGTTTTTAGAGCATCATATCATCCTCGTGTTCAGGGGCAGATTTGGCACAGATAGCTCAGCCTGTTGGAGGGGCTTTTCCCTTGGAGTCTGTATTTTTGATTTCAGTACCAGTAGACTGTGGAGTCGGTATGGGCTTTGATGTACTCACAGCATTTGGTCGTGAAGCTTCTTAGAGTCGTAACTTCTTGGGTAAGAGACTACTAAAAGCTAAATTGCCATTGTTAGGTGCAGGTTGGAAAGAAGCTTTGTGCTTTGTAGTGGGATTGTTGTCAGAAATGGGAGGGATTTCCATAGGGAGGTCAGATTTGCTCAGAATTTTAATGCTATGTGCATTGATTTGATAAATCTGAAAATATATTTGAATATGAAGAAAGAAGCTCTGAAGATGAATGGTCAATGCACTTGTTTCATAGAATTGTCAGTTTATTTCATCCAATGAAGACTGGTTCTCATGATTATCAATGTCCAAGGTCAGAGTTCATCATAAATGTTCCAAGGATATACTAGTTCCTCATTTGTATTTTGTATATCGAGCTGAACAAGCTTGCTGAACTTGTGCTGAAAAAGGCTTCCACTGTAATCAGGTAAGAGTCTAGGATCATAGATGTCTCCAACTTTACAATCAGTGTTATCTGAAAGGAAAGTTTAATGAGATGAGAACGATGTAACAGTTGATGTCATAATTACTAGGAATCGAAGGGGCAGCATTACTCATTTCTGCAGCTTTCATTGTCAAGTTGGCAGAAGGGTCGACTTCAGCATTGGCAAGGTTACTGGAAGGATCTTCAAGGGCTTGTCTTGTAACTCTTGATTTAGATGATGTTTTCGATGATTTATCGCTGGGTGCCTAAGGAGCAAATTAGGTTTGAAGTGATGAATGCAATACAATCAAATAAACTCACAGTATACTTAGAAAGCATAGTCAATACTAGCATATCTTCTTGTCTGTTGCCATGAGCTATGCATACCTATTCTTTTGGGTTCCAACCCTGTTCATTGTAAGCCAAAAAAAAAAAAAAAAGTGAAAGTAGATTAGTGAATGAAGAACCTCGCTGCAGCCTGCATTTAGTATATTGTCATCTTGAAATACTTCATTGAGAGCCGCAATTTGATTGTTGAATTGGATGGCCAAGTTTTTTGTAGCATAGGTAGGAGGACCAAGTACAAGCGCATCTTTGATATTGGTGTTGTCAGTAATAAATTTTGGCTGGTGAACATTTATCATGCATTAATAGAGAGAAAAAAATGGTTATTGAATGACTCACCTTGTCGCCACCTGAGAAAAATGTTCCCTTTCCTGACATTTTCGTTCCCAATGCAGGTGAACAAATCTCACCAAAAATAACAGGCATATAACTGCGACTACTGGCATCAACATACAAATAGCTTTTGGTCCAGTCCAGGGTTTCATGATGAAATGTTTTCTTATATTCTGCATTTGCAAGTGCCACAGTTTTAGCAGCAATAATTTGATCAGAAAGGCATTTGTAAAGGCCAGAAGATAAGTGTTCTTGAAAAACTTTGGAGTCCAAAGAGGAATTCATTGCAGATGAAGGCAGAGAAAGGGAAAAGTGGGGAGAGAGAGAATGTTTTACGCAGAGAATATTAGCATGTGTGCAAGTCCTTGCTTTTTAAAGTATGTCTGAGACAAAGATTTCATCAGCAGTGCAGGAAAAAAGTGCAGTAAAAAAAATTACTCAAAATGGCGCTGCTAATAGTGATTTCGTTTCCTTGGTGACTCTGAGGGGTCAGATGAGGATTCTTGAGTTCGTTTACATGTAACAGAGAGGACAGTGTGGTACGAGTCATTCCAGATGTTATCATCCAATGATAATGCTTGTCTTTGAAGTGTACCAGTGCTTGGCAAGGAGAATCAGAGTGGAGAAGAGAGTGTTTCATCATCAGTGATAGAACCGTGCTGGTCTTGGAAAATAGTGTTGAAAAAAAGGAGGTTATTAGAAATAGAAAGGGAATTTGTGGATTCTGAATAGGTGTCATTTGGATTGTTTGTTGAGATTGGTTGTGTACATGGAAGAGGAACAAAGGGTTCAGGAATAAGAGGTTGCTGTGTTATTTGAGAAGATGCAGGATGACATGAAGTGTCATCCATTGGGAGAGATTGACCAAGGTGAATATTAGAAAGATTGGCAGGCGATATTGTGTCCGAAGACGGTAAGAGAGCAGTATCTTTGGGAATAAGAGATTGTTGCATTACTTGAGAAGACGCAAGTGAAGGTGAGAAATACTCCTATAAAGAAGATTCATCTTCAATCCAGCCTTTTTGAAGGCGCTCTCAGGCTGCAGAGGCATCAGGTTCTGCACCTATATTGATGATTTTTGCAGAGAAAGTGTCCAAAGCTGGACTTTCTCATTTCGAGCATCTTCAGACTGGGAACAAGTAATCTTTTTCTTCTCAAATGGCCTAAGGATTAGTAGGCCTTGTAAGCTTGTGGCACGAGAAACCATGACATAGGGAGCTTCTGTGCCAGTGCATGCTTGTAAGTCTACAATAACTTTAGACATCCATTGACCTTGTGCTCTGTGACAAGTCATTGCAAACACTGGAAGAATGGGCACTTGATGCCAGTAAATATTGCAGGATGTGTGGCTATGAGGATGGCTGAATTTGATATCTACAGTATCTGGCAGAACAGGCAAGTCATGAACTTCGAGATGAGGCATGTTTTATCTGATGAATCCAGAATGTTCACAACTACAGAAAGAAGTTGTCATTGACCTGATTCATTCAAACAAAATTGTATGCTGGTCAATGTGCCTCTGCTTCCATTTACAAGTCCACCATCAACATCAAAATTTTGGGCAATAATTACTGGCATGCCTATTACCAAAGAAATCTGACCAAGCCACTGATTTGTTTTTCTACTATGATAGGTTAGTAAATGTTGAACGAGATTTGGGTCTGTGATTGACAAACCACATCCTTTATCATTAGCATAATACCAATAAAGAGATTTACCCATTCAAGAGCAAAGGCATGCGCAGCTTGTACATTGATGGCATATTTTGTGCCGTTATCATATACAATTAGGGGAGCATGTTTCCACAATGTTTTTGCCAGTGGTTGATGAGTGGCAGGATCCATGACCCATGTGTTTAATAGATTATAATCCCAGTTGGTGCATTTGCCTTCTCGTAATCAGTTTAACAGACTTACAAATTCTTTGTTAGCAGTACCTGCTTGTTGCTGGGGCATCTTTAAAATTACTACTGTTTGTATAGACAGCCAAAGAGTGTGATCTAAAGCTGCCTTTTGAGCATAAGGCATTGATAATAGTGTCATAGGTTTTAACTTTGTGAACAAGCAGCTCTCTTTCATGGATGGCAATTGGGTGAAATCACCAGCAAAAATGATGTTAATGCCACTGAATGGAGCTGAGTTACCTTTTGCCAAAGAAAGGGCTTCACTAATACGAGCCAAGAACTGACAGCTAATCATTGATACTTCATCTATGAAAAGATAATCAACGTCTTTCCACATGGCTATAAGATCATGGTGAAATTTCGTGTTTTCAGTAGTGCAGTAGTTTTGACCCAAAGATAGTGCAGAATGAAGTGTCATCCCAGCGATGTTTCGTGCAGCAATGCCCATATATGAAGCTAAGTGAAAATGTCAGGTTTGACCTCTTTTTTCAAAAAAATCCTTTACTGCATTGATAACTCATATTTTGCCAGTTTCAGCAGGACCTGCAATACATATGCAACTGTTCACAAGGTAACTGTTGTAAGCTATGATCAGCTATTAAATGGAATGCTCTAGCTTGTTCCTTGTTCAGTGTCCAAGAATTTGCCATGTCATTGATATCAATACTAGGTTGTGACAATGGAGGAGGATCACCAGCAATGATTTGTGCCATCAGAATGTGTAAACTATTACCTTGAGCATTTCTATATGCACTGCCATCTTGAATGCTAGAGGTGTAAGTTTGACATTGTTCTTGAGGTTCAGCTTCATTTCGTCATTCTGCAGTTCGTAATTTTCACAGATTTTGACACTGTTGATAAGCTATCTTCCATTCATCCTCAAGGTGTGAGTCCATAGCTTGTAATTCAAAATGGGCATTGTTTGATTGTTCACTGCCTGCATATTCTGGCAGATTTACATTGAATATTCTGGCATGTGTAGTAAAATTTACACAGGTAATGGCATTGTCAGATAAGATTGATGAGACATTGATCTAGTGGCATCTACCTGCTGAAGATGATACAGAATATCAGATTCTGAAATGGTTTCAGTCAAGGTATCATCATCCAGTGAGTATTGATCTTCGCCAGTTAATTTAGACAGAACACGAAATAAATTTGACTAGTTTCTTCAGCTAGAGATGTGTTTATCTCAGTTGTCTTTACATTCATGCAACAATTGCATGTTATGAATGATAGCAGAGAATTTTTGCTGACACTTCACTGTTTCATGAAATGCATGAAAAGCATCAGGCCAAGATTGGTTACTTTCTCGTAAGTCCTGAGCTGTTTTCCATGGTTTGAACATGATCAACATCAGGCAGCAGTACCAGAGATACAAATCATCATGGTTGTGGCATGGAATAGATCCCACAGAAACTGGTATATATACTGAAGTAGGTTGCCTAATTTTCAACAGGTGCATTTTATGTTGTTTGTGTGATGAAGCAAAAGACAATGTGGGCCATTTTTTAGCTATTGAACCTAACAGGTTCTCGAGTTTTTCGGTATCGGTAAGTTGCGAAAATTCAAAAGTTTGCAAAGCTTCATATTGTTCACGAGACTCTGTAGTGTCCTGAATTGCATGCCTCTTAACTTTGTCAATATGAGCCGCAAATTCCCATAATGACAATTGTTGAAATGGCTCTCCACGGGCTGTATAGTCATAAACTTGGGATGATTGAGAGCTAACTTCACCATTGTCGTTTATGGAAATGGAAATTTCTTCAGGTTCTTCATTATTAGAGTCATGATTGCCCAGAGGCAAACCTAATGTGTCAACAAATGTAGAGTGATCTTCGACCATTGATAAATTATAGTATTCGTTATCTTCTATGCCACTAGAGACATTTGAGTAATCTGGTAAGGATTGGTTACCACTATAACATTCTGGACAGGGATCTTCTTTATTCAGGAAGGCTTCAAAAGTTATCCAGTATAACTGACAGTACTCATGGCTTGTGAAATGGTCTTCATAGTCTATGAGATAAGAAGCTACTTGTTGAGCAAATAATTCCTGGTGAGAAATCATTGCATGTGCACATTTTTGTAACATCTGCTTTGCTCTAAGAGTTTTTTTGTCTTCATTAGCATTGTAAACTCCCAATTTTTTTATTGCCAATTCTAATGCCACATAAGCAACATGTGTTTTCAATTGGGATTTGGATATGTAATCAGTAATGTAGTACACAATAGCCTTTGCTGATGCATCAGAGCCAATAAACTTGATGTCTATGTTGCAACAAATGCATTCAATTATTGTCGAGTTAAAGTTATTGACCATGCCATCCAAACGATGGAGGTTAATTTCACCTGTTTCAGGATCAATAATGGCATTGGGTTGAATTTTACAGAGATCCAAGTCAAAGTGATATTCTTTTGGATGAGGTGGTCCTTTTCAATATTTCCAACAAGTGTTGTTGTGCCTATGCTGCTGACATCTTTCAACTAAATGCCTAAGTTGGTGCCTGTGCAAAAGTAGTGGAACTTCTGGTGCCATGCGCTCCATAGATGGATGATGAACACTGGGAGGGAAATTTAAATCTGGACTCAATCCATCTAGAACTGAGGTAGATATGGAGTCCTCCAAGAATGAGACAAGCTGTTGTCTGAAATTGCTATCTTTCAATGCCTTTTTCTTCAGTATGTCAGGATTCAAAGAGTCTTTAAGCCACACTAGCATATGACAATGAAGTGTTCCTCATCCTTGGGCTTCTACATATCTATAATACCCATCAACAACTCCAAAGACACCACTTTTTTTGTTGTGTGAAGGTTGAGAAGAGTCCACACCAAGTAGATTTGAAATAAAAGCTTTCATGTATATATTGAAGAACTTAGCAGCCACAATGGGATTTTTGGCCACAAGCGAGGATTGTTCCCAATAATTAGGTACTTGGTCTAGAAGTAAATGATCAACATCGATTTCTGCTCCAGCCAGAAACTTAACAATTGGATTATAAACATCAGCAGGATTAATCGTCAAGTAGAAGCTTGGCAAATCCTTTGATGTTATTAAAGCCCTGATTTCATTTTGCATAGCCACATGGACAGAGAAAGATCCAGGCACATAAGAAATGACAACTCGGACTTCCTGCACCAATTCAATATTTATTGCTCTTCATTGTTATAAGCAGTTTTTAAGTCCCCTCAGGATACCCATTCGGCAACAATATGAATCATTTCTGCAGAGACAGAGGCAAGAGAATCAGCTACAGAATAAAAATTGCTCCACTTAATACGAATACTAGTATGTAACAAAACTGCTTGTCACTGCAAAATATTAAAAGCAGTGAACATAAAAGAGTTATGTTCTTGGAAGTGGTGATCAGACAAAGACAGGAAATGTTTTACATGGCACTTTAAACTGATGGGTGAAAGTCATCTTGGATCTTCAAATCCACCGATACCATACAGAAATAAGGTGGGATACATCTTTGGAAATAGTTGAGGGTTATCAAATTTATTTTTAGGCTGAGACCCTCAGAGAAGCTCAATATAGCCTTTACCCTTCTTCACATGTCTAACAGCTGCAGCCTGGAGTTCATTAGAAGATGCATGACCATTTACATCTGCAATAACAATATTCTGGAAAATCATATCATGAGTAGGGGAAGAAGCCATGTCTTCAGAATCATCAGTTTCCTAGTCATCATACTGGGAAGTAGCAGATTCTTGAGCATGAGATGGTAAAACATGCTCAATATGAAAGGGAAGGATACCATTTTCTGGCAGTGTGTTTATTCTGTCATGGTCAATAACAATATGTGAATAAAGGTAATTGTGAGCTTTTAGCCAAATCAAAGCTTGATGAACTTTATTAGCTTGAACAGCTAGTGATTTTGCCTTTGACCGAAGCCATTCATCAGAGAGAGGCTGAGAACCTACAAATAAAACACATATTGGTGAGATTACTTCTTCAATAGATGGAGGGAGAATTTCAGTGATGGCAGTAGGATCTTGCAGATATATTATAATATGATCTTGCATGCCACGTTGAGCATTTGGAACAGGCAAATCAGAGTCTTCATCCTTTAATTGAACAATTCAACACTGAGCCTGGCATCTGGCAATCATAGATTCTTCTATGGAAGTGAGATCTTGAAGTTTAGGAGGCAAAAGACCTAAAAAATTACGATATGCAAGAGAAAGTGAAGGAATTTTGCCTCACAACAAGCACGCAGAACAATTGTTACACAGTCGAAGACTAATATCATCATAACAATGAACATTTTTACAGACACCTTCCTTATCAAGTAATATATGAGCCAAAGAACCTTCAATAAATGGCATGTTCAGTGGAACAACATCAGGATGAAGCCAAGGAGGAGTGACAATGGGCTCATTATCATCATCAGATTGAGCAACAGAAAAGAAGGCAGCATAGTCTAGTTGGTGAAGTAATGTAATGTCAATTGCAGACAAAGAAAAATATTGACAATCAGATAGAAAACAGTCTTCTGCACATGAAGCGCACATCCCATAAGCTAATCGCTCACTAGAGGTCACGCCTAAAAAGAGACTCTGCACTTTATCTTTCAGAAAGAAAGGTATGATCTGGGGCCAAGATGCGGTACACGTAGAAAGGGAAGACGTAGTTTTGCCCTTATTTTTGGAAGCCAAATAATGTTTCAAATGATGCCTAAGTCATCCAAGACTCATATTATCTGTGAAAGGTATATCATTAGCTTTGAAAACATGTCTCAAAGAAGACAAACAGATATTTGAAGAGAGGTTTTGTAACAAATGCAAATGCTGATCATCAAAAGAAGAGCATCTAGGAAGGGAGCTATCTATCTCAGCACAAGCCGGTGGTTGACATATGGAAACAAGAAGTTGACAGTTGAAAGAGAAAACATGTCGAACAATTGCAAACTGCACATCATCTTGTGTGCCAGACAGTGACAAGCCATGTGCAGCTGCAAGAGACAACAACGATGGCTTTGACAACTGAGTCAGTGCTTCAATGAAAGACTGCAGAGTTTCAGCTGGAGCATTAACACTAAGCTCCCACCAAGTAGTCAATGCATCAACAACCCGATGTTGAACTTGATTGTGTAAACCAAGGTCCAGCACAAATCCTAGACTATGACAGATACATATTGATTGAAAAAGAGTTAAATGC
Organism: Hypsizygus ulmarius; assembly: GCA_018851835.1. Taxonomy (NCBI): domain Eukaryota; kingdom Fungi; phylum Basidiomycota; class Agaricomycetes; order Agaricales; family Lyophyllaceae; genus Hypsizygus; species Hypsizygus ulmarius. Next base: position 12,963 of record JABCKG010000118.1, on the reverse strand, counting down.
GGTGCAGATTCAAAAAGCTCAGAGAAAATCATATAAGTGAGCTCTACCATTGTCAGAGTCCCTGCAATAGCACGACAACCTTCCGCTGAACTACAAGCACAAAGCTCATCAATGAGGTGATGAATGACAGCTTGTTGGGCAGAGTGCAGAGACAGACCAATGCACGACATTCCATGAGATGCCAATAAATCATACAGCCTATACCTTGTAGTGTAAATAACGGAATCAACATCCAGTAACAGTTTTTGCAAAAGTGCAAAATTGGGACCATGAGATGCAGTGAAGCAGAAAGCATTAACAACATGGTTTAAATTATAACGATGATCATCTGAATGAAGAATAAAAAGAATACAATTAAATGCAAAGAAAATGATTGAAAGAGAAAAGAAGACATACCATGTTCAGAATCAGGTATAGCTGGCAAGATGACATCATGAGGAAGAAAACGACAATGAATGGATTTACTCACACAATGACCGAGGGCGTTGAAAGGATGCTGTAGAATATGAAGGCAATCAACCACAAAATGTAAAGTGTATAAGTCACACATACCAGAACATGAAGATGACATCAAAGAATCCACATGCACTAATACACCACAATTAGCATAGCACTGATACAACAAAAAAAATGTTGACAATCATACCAAAGTCGCCCCCAAGAAAGTCATCAGCAGCAATTGAGGAACATCGGACATCGGTAGCTGCACAACGTAAAACAATATGAGGATGTAATATCAACAATCCTACCCATGTTGAAAGACTTCAGCAGAAGCATCATGACAATCTGCATATAAAGATCATTGTGAATAAAACAGAAAGCAAGGCGAACAAGGACAACTTACAACCTGGAGAAACAATGCCTACACCTTCAGTAATAAAATACTCCCTATAATAAGTAGACCAATGAAGTTCAAGCATGATGTCAGTGGTCGAACCAAAAGCCATGACAAAATGAATAGAACATGTAAATGTTCTCTGGCTTGTAGTCACAGACACCATGTCAGAGGCACCTGTCGAGGGAACCAATGGCAAGACAGTTGAAATTGCAAGAGAGGTATCGTATGAAATGGACACAGGTATTCCGTTGAAAATTGCAGCCATTAACGTCAAGACAAAAAGAGGGAAGAAGGTCGAGAAAAGAAGGGGTAGGCATTGGAAATCTGAGTCAGTCAGAAAGTCTAGAGCATAAATCCATGAAGTCGTTCATCACATGAGGTCACATGTTTTGCTCTGAGACACTGCAAAAATGAAAATTGCAGTACTATCACTGGTGGAGATTTTGACAATAAAATAAGATCTGTCTGTAGAAAAAGATCCAAGACATCTCTTGTTAAGGTTTTGGTGGGCAGTATACTTAAATTACCTTATAATACATGAATATCTAAAAAGATTCAAGAAAATTGGCCGATTTACACAAAACACTCAGATTTGCTTACACTGAGTAGAGAGTTTGAAGATCAGTCACACATCAGTCACAATGGCATTTTCAATTGCTGCCTGGCATTCCATATTTGGAAAGGGTAGTGAGTTTGCAAATGGATCACGAACTTGACGCATTGACGGTCACTGAATATTTTCCACCAACTTCGAAACCAAAATAGGTGTAAGATATAACCAGATTGTATATTCTGAAGATTTGTAAAGTAAGAATTAGAAGTGTGCAAAGATATATACAGAGACAGTAAGAATTATAGATGTCGAGATATGTACTCTACATTACAGGGCAAACTCTCAAGCCACAAGTCACCGAGGAAGATTATATGTAGGTGGGGTATCTGAAAGACTATAAAGATGAAGCCATGAGTTAGTTAGATTTGAGAGGCCTGGATATATTAAGAATAGTCCAGATGGTGTGGTATAGGATAGTAAGGATGTTGGAGAAATGTTTTTGGCATCAGATGAAGTTGAAGAGCCGGGTTTAGAAATAGGGCATGGGCAAGGCGGAGGCTGAGAGGAAAGCTGGTAATGTATGGATGGTGTCGCGAAGGACATATTGGCCGGATACTGATAGGGATGAAATTGATGGGTTTAATTTAGGGCCCGAGATGCTTGCAGGGGAGGACTCTTAACTGCAGGTGGTGAGGGTGGCTGATCTGGTGTGAGAGGCACCTCGTATTCTGAAGCTGCTAGTGACATGTTGTCAGCTCATTGAGCTGTCAAGGATGGACACAGTGATGGTAATGGTGGTGGCAGCAGCAGATCAGAGTGCTCTTCGTCAGATGAAGGTGATGGCTCTGGCAAATTTGGGTACAGCCCCTCGAACGGTGCATCGAGTGACAGTATATGGCGCTGTTGATTGAGTCGAGTAGTAATTAAGGTGACAAGCTGTGGATTTGTTGTTTTGCCTATGAATGAGATGGCGAGAAGTGTTGCAATGTTCTCGAGCTCTGACTTCCTTTTGCTTTTCAGGCTCTCGTGGTAGCGAACATCTGAATCGTGTATCAGATGACCTCACCGTTCTTTGTTCTCCTTCTCTGTAGCAGCCTTCACTGCAGCCTTCTCTGCCTCTGCCCTCTCTTTTTCTGCTCTCTCTTCCTTGCTTGCCTGCCATGCTGCCATTGATTCCGAAGATATCATGAAGTCAGCAGCTGATTGGAACTGGAATTCCTTCTGCCCCTCTATCTTTTCATGTTTTGCATTCAGCTGCTTCTTGAGTGATGTAATTTCCAGCCTCGCTAAGTCTGCATGCATTTTGAGCTTCTGGCATCGCTCAAATTCCTCTAGGTAGAGCTTCTTGAGTTGTCACAGGTCTTCTTGAACTGTCCGAAGTCAGACATGTTCACTCATTGAGCTGGTTAGTATCATAGTCTTGAACTGCGAGACTTTGGGGCCCCATTTATCAACAGAAAATGATGTCAGAGCAGGTACTGGGATGGGGTCAGCAGAGGCAGAAGTCGAAGGTAGAGGTGATGTCATGGAAATTGAATGATCATTGTGCTGTTGAACGCTGATCAGAAATGTATCCTCAGAATCATGATACCATTTGAATAACACTTTCTGGTGTGATCGAGGCATTTCGGACAGCCATGTACCCATTCACAAACTCATGCTTCGGAAGCCCTTGATTTGTCTCCTCAACAATCTCCTCCATCCTTTTCAGCCACTTCTTTGACATTGGACCAAAACAGCCCACATCACAGGGCTGAGTCTTGTGTGTTGTGTGGGCATGAAGCTTGTGAAAGTGAACACCATGTGCAAGTGCAGTCTCGTGCATGTCATCTGTCAGGTGAGAACCATGCCCATCAAAGATCAGGAGAATGAGGTTGTCTTTGTCACCATACAGTTCAGCTCGATGGTGAGCTTGAGGTAGAAATACATTCTCGAACTATTTCAGACACTGATCATCATCTGTCCAGCCATTTTCTGTGAGACCAACACTGCACAAAGGTCAAAAATAATATAGGAACAAGTCACAAAGCAACTCACAATATATTTGGATAGTTTCTAAACCACTTAATATTGTAGGTTTGTGCTCCTTGGAAAATGAAGCCAGGGTCAAGAAAGACCTATCCACACATGCACACTCAACCACCATGACTAGTTCCAGATTTGCATCGTGTTGTTTGTATTTTACGTGGGCACAGCGGCTGAGAAACTATTTCTTGCCAGTTCGTTCTTTCCTCCCCCAAGCTGCATCCCTGTCTCATCAAAGTTGTAGATATTATGGATCTTGTATTTGTACTGTGCCCTTGCTTCATCCAGCTTCTGAAAATGATCAGTGATACAGTTTGGGTTGAATGCTTGCACATATTTTGGGTCCAGCTTGGAGGCACCACAGAATTTCAGCTCATCTTCATGACATTTCCGAAATGCTTTGACCCATTCATGTGAGGGCTTCTTTCCTGTAACTTTGAAAACCTTGATTCTGATGGTCTCGCGGCCCCAAGGACGACCCTCCTCTGCATGGTGGAACATCCATTCCAACAGAATCTCCTCCCATGCAGATGTCAAGAGCTTTTGGTGCTCATGCATAGCCCATGGTGGTTTGGTGCATCTGTAAAAATGATTTCGGAGAGTTCCACATTTGACATCAAACTTTTTGGCAGTGGCTGTAAAGTTTATATGCTCGCTACGAGATAGTTCTTTTAGAAAGGCGACCACCCTGACGACTCTGGCCTCATCAGTTGAGGAGGTTTTTTTTTGAGACCGAGAAACATTGGGGGAACAACCCATCCAGTGTGCTGATGTTCTCAACCATTCTCCTCCTTCGCACACGATGGAACTCTCTCCTAGCGGGGTTCTAATTTGCATGTCATGCAAACTGATGCTTTTATCTCTCTAGACCGGTGACTGTTCCCTCAACAAAGGGGCAAGCCTCGAGTTGAAGGACCGGTAAAGCTGAGTTTAAATTGATGGGCCAACCGGTGTGATCAAAAAAAAGTAAAATTAGTTCTCGGAATGATCCTATCTACTGCTTTCAGTAAACAACCCAAGTGGGATTTTGAGCTAGACACATCGCAATCATTATTTATTGCATTATCATCGTTGTCGCTGATGGCAAGGTCGAGGTGATGGACCTCTATGATGTTTCTACCCTCTCCATCTTTCTCAAGACAATTAGAAATCTTTCTGGTCAGGAAGCCAAGACACGAGTTCTCGATACTGTTCCACATGCAAGAGTTCCGCTAGAATACATCGACCAACTTGACAATAATGACAAGAGAACCATGTATCGAGGGTGCCTCTTGGCCTGGCATATAACATCGGGCACTCAAGTTCCACAAGGAAGGCAAATCAGGGCACTTCTAGTGATGCACAATGGGTTCGACTCAATGCTGGATGCTGGAACTGGAAGTGGGAAGACCTTGTAGTAAAACTGCACGTGATTGAAGAAATGGCGGAGTTTGAGAAGAAGATGCAGTGATAGATTGAAAGCTCATAATGTTTTGCTCCCATGGCTGCTTTGTCTTTCGAGCGTTTCCTCGAGGTTTTTGTTGACTGCCTAGATTTTGATCTGGGACATTGGCTTTAAGGTTGCACAGGAGTTTGTTGTCCAGATTTTCCTGAATCATAGGTTCCTTGCAGAACAAAGAAACCTTGAAGATCTTGCTGCTGCTTAGGAGGCATTGAAAAAAGAGACAGCCTATATCACACAATGAGAGGAGGACGCGACACAATGAATGATGATCACGACGTATCCTGCCCAAAATCCCAATTGGGTTGTTTACCGAAAGCAGTAGATAGGATCATTCCGAGAACTAATTTTACTTTTTTCAATCACACCGGTTGGCCCATCAATTTAAACTCAGCTTCACCAGTCCCTCAACTCGAGGGCTTGGCTGAAATGGAAAGTGCAGCATCAAAGTGCAGTGATCAGTGCGGCGATCAGTGCAGCAGTCAGTACGGCAAATGCCGCAGAGCCACCAATGTGTTTTCTCATTTTGCCTACTTACTTATGATGTGTTCCTTCATCCTACCATGATGATAGCATCAAACCATGCACTCCTGCATCTGGGGAGCCACCTTGTGCTATGTAATCTTAGTTTTGATTAAATCATTCGTTTTATATGACTCGTAGCTCAGCTTAAGCATGATATTCTTCTACCACAGCCTCTTGACCAGATGACAACAAACTCAGCTCCTGCAACCTTACCTCCATCTATTGCCTGTTTTCTTAGTAATGCTGTTGGAATTTCTATGGACTATATGGCATTTGCCTGGGAAACACTCAAAGACCATGTGTGGGCTTCAGAACCTATTCACTTTGTTCAGGAGGATCTCTTGTTGTTCAGGGAGTTCGGGTGGCCACTTGGTCTAAATACATTGCATGGTCAATGTGTTGTGTAACTGTGCTTACAGCCTTCCTTTCTATAGCATCACTCACACTCTATCCTCCGACTGAAGTCTGCACGTGCTCTGACTGCCCACGTCATGGGATAATGATAAAAAAGGAACAACAATGCGCTGTTGTCGTCTATACTTTAGGCAACAGTGTCTAGCCTGCGTGGTCTATCCATCTTTCCTGTCCTAGTATCTCCCACTTTCTCAGTGATTACTCACCATGCTAACGTGATTTGAAGGTTGTAATACCAATTATCACAATAACTATTGCGTCCACAACGGCATCTGAACATACTACATGGAGAAACCAAAGTACCTGCAAGTGGGTGAGCATCAATTTGTAGAGGATAGGGTGGCAAAGATGTGGACAGGTCAGATGGTGCTAGGATAGTACGTCTCCCATAGCCTGTGATGTCACAATTGCTGTCTGATGCTCGTTGACCAGGTTTTCTGCCTCAAATGCTGCTCGTCTGTATGATGCCTCACTGGATGATGGATATCTGCATGGTGTGGACTGGCCTTTTGGTGCCAAGCTTATGACACACCATGTGTGGGATGCATTCATCATCTCAGCCCTTTTGGAGGATCACGAAAAGCAAGGCACCATTCTTCAAGTACCGCATACAGGTGACCAAACTGACCGATTCAAGACTGCTATGGAGGAGCAAAACAATAGGATTGTTCTCACAGGGGGGTCTAGGCCATGTGCCCAGAGGTAACATGCTGAACACATGCTAATAAAATATAGAATTTATCTGCCAAATTATATGCTGGACACATTAGAAAGAAAAATACAACATATGATCAGCATGCCACTTATGCCCACATGCTGGGCACATTGTAAACACATTGTGAATGAAAACATCATATGGATGACAAACACACATTGGCCACATGTGAGACAAAGACAAAATATGAGTGGCTCAATAATTCTTTATGTAATTAGAATGTGCCTAGTGGGCACATTGAAAATTTCATGTATTATTTGACCTCTATGATCTCATTGGCTACATGATAGGCACATGAAAATGCATATGACAAATTGAATCACCAGGTATTCCACATGTATTAGCTGAATCCATTATAATTAAATAATCTATATATTTTTGATGTGTTTACAATATATCCACCATGCATATTATGGGCACATTTTAAATGTGTTCAAGATGTACCTAGCCTTGGCTTTAGAACTGCACTTTATACTCTGAATTTATTATCAATGTGCCCCAATATATGCTCTAAATATATTTAGTGGCTACATTGCTATTAAATTTTGAATATATTCACAATTTGCTTTCAATGTGCCCAATAGGCATATCAAGATCACATTGGAGATCAATTATACAATATGCCTTTGTCTCTACTATGCAATCAATGAGATAATAGAGATCAAATAATACATATGATTTCCAATTTGCCTACTAGGCACATTCTAATTACATAAAGAATTATTGAGCCACTCATATTTTGTCTTTGTCTCACATGTGGCCAATATGTGTTTGTCATCCATATGATGTTTTCATTCACAATGTGTTTACAATGTGCCCAGCATGTGGCCATAAATGGCATGCTGATCATATGTTGTATTTTTCTTTCTAATGTGTCCAGCATATAATTTGGCAGATAAATTCTATATTTTATTAGCATGTGTTTAGCATGTTACCTCTGGGCACATGGCCTAGACCCCCCTGTGTCTTGAGGGACAATCTGATGCTGTACATCATGCCTGCGACAAGTGCACAAGGATCTTCCAGATGGACAGCGCTTACCATGAGTGCCAAACTATCCATCATGCTATCGAAGTTCTGATGCTTCATTTGGTTAGGCAAATGTCAAGTCATTGTCGATGATGGCCTCAGTATGGGATGCCCATGCTGTGGTGAATTTCATTGTGTCATATCGCTCGGGAACAATCAACATCGCTATTGCCCCATTCATTTCCCACTTCATGATGTCTGCACTATAATCGGATGCATATTGCCTGTGGTCCCTGGGTCGAAGACATGTACAGTGCCAGTGCATCGAGAAATGGAGCAGCTGAATATAGAGAAGAGAAAGGCCATGTTCACATTGATGCAGCATCTCCAGCATGCCCAGATTGCTCATCTGAGTGATCATGAGCCACGTTCTGCAGGTGGCGATGACCTCGAGGAACATGTCGAATACTTCGAAGTCAATGGTGATAAGGTTAAGATCTTCAATACACCTGACCCCAGATCTGTGGGTGTTGTCGACAATGTGGATCAAGAAGAATGTCCCTTAAAGTCTTTGATAGGCAACCGCAAGATTAAGGCACAGTTTGGAAGATGGCGCACACATAATGAGCAGATGCTGGTATGGCCATGTGGTGTCATATTTGCGAGAGCAACAATGTATGGTGCAGAGGCTGTTTCAAATTTCTTGGTGCATGAACTCTCTTGTTGAGGATCATCCATCAGCTAACAATTCATCTAGGTCATGGTCAAAAATGTGTTCTCAGTCCCTGGTGCCCAAAAACCTGAACATGTTATCTACAACACTAACTGTGATGCCAAACAGCAAGTCATGGCCTCTGGCAATCCATGGTGGCATGACATTGGCATGTGTGTTGACATTTGGCACTCTTTGAACAAGCACAAGATCATGCATGAGTTTTGTCAGAGGTTCTGCAATCCTGCGATGTTTCCTGAGCTCATAAATTAGAAGGATGAGTGGTATTTCAATACATCAGTTGCAGAACAGACAAACATGTGGCTTGGGGGATATCATTCAATGTGCCGAGAGATGTTACCTGCGAAGTATGATTTTTTCTTGGACGAGATGATTCGCATTCGCAACTTTCAGGTGCTGAAGCGGTTGGAAGCTGGTGGGCACCACCCACGCATGTATAGTAATAAATAGCTTTATTTGATAACTTGATTTTATCTACGCTTACAAAATGAGATGTCTATGGACTGAGTACAAATCAAGATACAAGAATACAAGCGAAGAGAGGAAAAACCAGAATGAGACACATGCGAGAGGTTGAACACATCAAATAGAATTGAGACATGAAGAATGGAGGGGCACAGCTAGGCTTAATATGCCTTCAAATGGACTCATCAAGAAAAAGCGGACCACAGACTAGCAGGTGTCCACTGCCCTTCCAATGCCTCCTGCTGTTGCACTTCTGTGGCATGCTTCCAGTGACGACGTTGATCATGGTAAGTTATTGGTGTAAAAGGCTCCTTAAAGACCCTCTGAAAGTGTTCCTTGAGTGCCAGATCTGTGAGATTGGGAGCATCCATCTTTCTAAATCCATGGCTCATGTCGATAGCATACATTCCAAAAGGCCACTTAGAGTTACGCAGTGCAGGAGCTGAGGAGGGCAAAGTGGTTGGTGAGGCAGACAGAGAGAATACATGAGAAGATGGTGTACTGGCTGGAAGGATCTCAGGAAAGGAAGTTGGCACAATGAGAGGAGAAGATGAGATAGGTCCAGGTATGATAGGTGAGTCAGGGATCGTGATGGAAGAGAGAGATGATCCAGTTGCAATGGGTGACAACAGAGTCTCCATCTTTATACGCTTTTGGTTTGTTTTTGGCTGTGCAGGAACAAACTCTATCTCGTTATCACTGCTCTTGGTGGCTAGTTCTATCACTTTTCGTTTCTTCATATTGTTCATCTCATGTATTGCCTTGTGCTCTGCATGCATGTTGGTTCGAAGATAGATAGAATTGTTGAAAAAACGAGGTAGCAAGTCATCAAGATCAATGCAGGTCACCTTGCGCCGACAGAGGAAGATGGTGCAATCAGTGGTGACAGCATGTGGGTAGTGTAACCCAATCTGTATCCAGAGCTGACACTTCACATCGTAAAGATCCACTGCATCGAGGTCATCACCGAGCTTAGCAGACACAAAAGGTGATTCACTAAGAAGCTATATCAGCCAATACGGAGAGTCTAGAATGGAATGGATGGTCACAGGCTCATCGTTCTTATCCCAGAATACAATACAGAATTTCCTGATGACTGCAGTATCAACAACTCGGACATCTCGTGCCGCAGATGGGGCCTTCTTTGTATTGTCAGCGTACTCATGCATCCATGTGGGATTCATGTGTGTTGTGATTGTGGGGTATTTTGAAGTAGCACTGATAGTTGTAATAGGCAAGAGAGACCAAACAATTGGAGGACGTGAAAGGATGTCTGAGAGAGATTGTGCAGGGTGTGATAAAGAGGATACATGAGCCCGCGAAGCTTGTGGGGCCTGTTCCTGCTGTGTATCATGATCTCTGACCAGCTCCAATTCATTTGGTTCCCAGTCAAATGCCTGGGCAGCTGCCAAAACTGAGGAAGACTGCGATGACTTGCCGGCAGTTTCCCAGGCAAACAGATTGTCAGACTGTGATGACTGACCAGCTGTTCCCCAGTCATCTGCATGAGATGCAGCCAACACTGCCTGGAACTCGCATTCTTTGAGTTCATCTGCCAGAGCCTCAGCGGCCATGCAATTAGCTGCATCTGCACGTTCCTTGTTTTGGGCTTCGATAACATGGTTCTCAGGTGCCACATAGTCTAGCATACTGTTCAAGGAGTCTTTGAAGGTTGAGGCAGTGAAGTCTGGTGTTGAAGAGTTATGAAGTGGGATCGACAATGAGGATGCTGGGCAGCGTGGTATTTCTGATATTACCCCATCTCATTGTTTCCCCTTCTGTTTCTCTGATAGCTTGCTAAAGTCATGACCAGGGGCAGAGCAGCCATTACGGTGGTCAATGCAACATAGTTTGCACATCTTGTTGATGCAGAAGTGATGGAAAACTTTGGAACAATCAGCATATGTGCAGCGGGTGGTTAAAGGAGTCGTAACTGAGGCTTGTACAGTGACTGGAGTAGACATGATGGTGGTATTGGAGGGTTTTGGGTATGTGTAGTGGTAATGGCAACTGATACACTGTAGGACATGATTAGCATAGTGCAGTGCAGGTGTGAGAGCTCGCTGAGGAACGTGCATGAACAAATGGATGTCCAGGAAAGTGTCTCTCCTTTGCAATGACTGATGGGCAGAGAGCGCTGTTACACTTCGGGCAAAGGTAACCTGAGCTGTTCGGATCTGGGCGGGGGCTGTGAGAGCCACGCATTTCATGAGCACTTGGTGTTACATCATGGGTGGTGGTCACAAGGTCACGTTTCATGAGCCTAGGTCAAGATGGACAATGCAGATGATGTAAGTGACCTTCTGTCCTGGCAAAGTCCGCCGCACTGATCACTGCACTTGTGCAGCAGTTTGTTTGCTGCACTTTCCAATTCTATCAGTAAATTGGGAAAATTTTGCTAAGGGGATATATCGTGAATATCTGAGGTACAACTTGATGCCAGAGGTACAACCTCAGAAAATCTTATGATGGGTGCTATAAGGTCGAAAAGAGTCAAATCAACCAAGCTCGTTTTTCACAACTGGAGGCCGTTTGACCACAAGGTTGTGTCTCATTTGCCTTTGGTGCCAGAATTGCCAAGGCTGGCAAAGCACTACAGGTGCAAGTGGAGGATGCTTTGCTCTCATTTTCTTCTGATTACTTCAGGAGACTCGCAAATCAAAGAAAACAAACAAATTTTGCATAGGTACAGCTGAGCTCTACACGACGACTCATTATGTGGGACTCATGCTACAGAAGGGCAGAAAAAGCCATGAATGACAGACATGGACCCATAGACATGACGACATCATACAAATCATGACATGACGCTGTGCTCAATGCACTTTGGAGGGCTTGACAGGTACAAAAAAGCAAACTGAGACATGGCTCGATCCTCGACAATGAGGGTACATAAATTCTAACAAGCCCACATCAGGCCTCATACATCACTGGAGGTACATTTGTGTGTGGGGGTTCAGCGAGGATGTAAATGTGTCATGATCACTGTGTAGCGTTCCTGAGAGGCTCCCGAGGAATGGGCTTGAAAGGTCGGGTTACTCCAGAGACGTCAATGGCAAACATTGGAGACAGCCATAACAATGGCAATGAATGTTCGGCCTGAGTTGGAAAGGTCGTCTTGACAATGAAGGAGCCAGGGAGAATGAACTCGGCGAAGGTACCAGCAATAGGCCTTAGGTTTAAAATTGTGAGGGGGTCATGGAGAGATGAGAGGGAGATGGAGGAAACTGTTGTGCATTGTTTGGTCCATGTTCATCAACATTCATTTCTGAGTTTCAAATGACTTGGGCAAACTTTGGTGCACGGACCTCTCACACCCTCGTCTGGCTTTACCAAAAATTGATTCACCTTGCAGCTGCACACATTGTTTTTAACATGCATTCCAGCTCTCGTCGACCAAATTTGGGGTAATCTACAACTAAACAAAACCATTAGTGAAAGTTGTAGCATCATATCCTGACAGGAAAACAATCTAAGCAAATCATAACCCCTCATAACCTCGCATAATAATTTGACCATCATGCAACCTGATACAACCTCAAAAAATGGTTGCGATGCACCGACGATGCCATATCTGTCCATACCTTCACAATAAAATGTTGCCAAATACGCACAACTGGAAAAATGTGTTACCCCGATTTTCCCAATTTACTGATGTCCCAGATTCTTTGCTCAACTCGAGGCTTGCCCCTTTGTTGAGGGAATGGTCACGAGTCTATCATCTTCCAATGTCCTTGATCTTGTACCCAAGTCACTCATTCACTCGTTTTCACACCAATCAGCAGTGTTCAGCTAAATAGTATAGATGTAATAAACACCCGATACAGAGGATCAGATTACAATGTGTGTGTAACTTGTGGATCTCTGCTTTTATGTGTTCCCATCAGCCAGTGTAACAAGATGTCCGAGCTTGTAATATGTTCCACAGTGCATATTTTATTCATCTGAGGGTTGGAACACATGGAATAGATGCATATCTTTCTCGTAATATGAGCCCAATACAATCCATCCATTGTGGAAAGCAGGATCAGCCAAATGAGCCCAAAAATCATGATCCGCAAACTCTATACCCCTCGCAAACTCCCCACCAGTGATAGTACAGCACCGTAAAACCCTTACTATAGTAGCGGGAATCACCCACCTCTTGCTTGTGCTTGTGCTCACCCTTGAATGCACTGGATCACGCTTTACCAACCCATTCTTCAATGCATGTACCACATTCAACACACCGAGTTTGTGAAATCGCATACGGCGTCTCGCTGAACCCAAATCTGATGTTATCCTT
>JABCKG010000117.1:0-26629 GCA_018851835.1 Hypsizygus ulmarius | reverse complement strand
CCTTAGGCTCTGATGACTTGTGTGGCATCTAGCATAGGCTTAGCTATAAGCATGGAGGTGCGTTCTCTGTCTCCTTTTTCACCACTGAGCCACTCAGTATGATAGACTGTGAGGTCACGTTGTGCTTTGCGCTAAGTTCTTTGGCTAGCTCTTTGGCCATTGTGGCCAGAAACATAGCTCTCCATATAAATGATGATGTTCGTCCTTTCAACGCTCTTTCTGCCTGATCTTTCTCGAACTTGCGTTCCACACATCTCTCGTAGCCAGGAATGCCCGTGTTTCGCTCCCGGCAATCCTCAGTATTGGACCTCCTTCCAAGTGGCCCTGCAGCCCACCCATATGCACGTCCCAGAGAAAGGGACGTTGATCGCCAGATCCTTCTTGACATTGCCCCAGACCGCGAATTCCTCCTGTTGAGCAATAAGAGCACGGACGAACTACGACAACTACTGAAAATTCGCGCTGTGCCTAACACAGGGTAGGTTCTTCATCCTTGTCTAGTATTCACACTGATTTCTGAATATCTTGTAGCCACTGGCTATATCGTACCAGGAAACGCATGAAAGCTAATTTACAAGATGGCACAACCCGACTATCTACATTCGTCCGGAACGAGTCCTCCGAGCATTCCTCGACATCTGATATCCACGTCCTTCGACGTGTTTTATCAGCGTCGTCTATGTCCCCGTTGTCGCATTCTATTATGAGAGCCGAGAATCGCTCACATATTCCTCACGAGGTTGAAATCTGGGGAACAATGACGCTGAGCACCACGGACAGGCTTATTTCTCCTCGTCCGCTTGGACCGACACATATCCTCGTTGTCCATTCGTCGACCGAACCATCTACATTCCATTCAGTTGCTTTGAACGGAAGGACACTACGCCGAAAGAAATCCTCACCGCTCGTAAATGTCGTGGAGCTTCCGTTCAACGACCTCCTTTTCGTACTCAATGTACCTAATCTCGCTCCAGCCCTCCCTATTCTTCCCCCTCGTCTCCCCAAGGAACTCCCTCGTGTCGTCATGTACATGCCGCACCTTGAGACGTTCCCTGAACGTAGCCGAGGAAATTGCAGAGGCAACTCAAGCACTTGCAGTTGAAGTTGATTGCGAAGTCGACCCTCTGCTGCGCACAGTCGCCATGTTGAACTCCCTGCGGGACAATCTGGAACACATTGGGTATTTTGGGAAGGACATCTGGAACGAGTTAGACATTTATCGTCATATTTTGATTAGGGCCGTATCCATCATGGCAAGGATCGCAGGCGAAGAGGAGTTGGAGGATTAGATCTCCTATTCCACGAAAGTGAAGGAATTATTAGCATGGGCGGCTATTCTAGTCTGTATAATGCAAGTAGCCAGAACGAATTGATATTCTACGATGTATCCGAGTTCTAAATGAAAGCTGGTATGTGAGAGGTGACGAGGAAACATAGTTTATAAATTGAGCAAACAATAGATCACGAATGTAATAATCACAGCCGACATAATACGAGGTCCAAAATCAGTCCATAGGTCATTGACATCGAACGAGGCGGTGAGTGGTGGATAGAGAGACACCGTAATATTATGAGTCCTGTGTGGGTCTGTATCTCGTGCGACGATGAATAGCGTTTGTCGCTTCTCGTCGTAAATATGGGAATCGTCCGAGTCGAGCCCTTCGACAATGACTTTCCTCCCCTGGGCAATCAGAGATGGTAAGAAAATTTCAGTCTCAAGCGCTGTAACTTTTGGATGTCCTGAACGAGGGACGCCCGCAACGGTAGCAGCCGCTTGACCGTTACTCCCATCAACCGTGGGATTCGCCCACTCAAAAGTGAACGTGCCCGTATTCATCTCGTACTCAAAGTTGAGTGGTATACCTGCCGTTTTTGCGGGGTAAGGTCGAACGACGCTAGGGAGGATTCTGGCCCCATTATCCAGTGACGGAGCGTCCTGTTCGTAGTACAGAAGTGACGGTGGAAGGGCGCGTTTACGACTAAACCAGGAGAAGTTTTCACCGTTCCAGTCGTCACCGATATGATCGTCGTTGTGTGGGTTATAGTTCCAGAGCCTACGGAAAATAGTGTGTTAAAGAAACTGTGTCGAGTTACAGTGACGAATATCACATACGTGAAACCAATATGCAACTGCTCAAGACCTGTCATCATCGCATCCATCATGCGCAACTGCCATGTAAAATCTTCCGTCGCGAAGGCTTCCCTCTTACTGTGAAGAAACCACACAGAAGTTAACCGGAGTCCCAACAGGCTCTATATAACGCACTTCATATCCATTGGGATGCCACATTCGCCGATGATAACAGGCTTCTCTCCAAGAGACTTGTAACCATTCTCAACGATGTTGCGAATCTGTAAGCTGAAGTTGTCTCGTGCACCTTTTTGGCCCCAATAAAATGCCTTCAGTGGGAACATCCCCTAACACCAAGGGCCGGTGAATATAAGTCCTCTATGCTGGAATCGAAAACAGACACACTCGAGATAGTCCTTGAACATTGACAGTGAAATTCCCAAAGGCTTTGGCAAAGAGGGCATTGAGGTCATACCAATGAGGGGCATAGACCATATTGTGCACTTGATGTTCAGATGTCCAAGACGCAGGGCAGAACTATGGGGGCAATAAGAGTTATGCCAAACGGAAGAGCGAAATGGACCAACCTCATTGGGTATAGCCTCGACAAAAACAACTTTGTCAGCACAAGAAGCGCTCCGTACGCGATCGGTCCATCTAGCAAGAAAAGGATAGTAGAAGTCCGTATACCAATCAACCTAATGCAAATATAAGATCAGTCAGCAACGCGGTCGCAGTAGTCATCTTACCTTCTTTCCCGTCTGAGGATTCTTTGAAAAGTAAGTCTCGCGTAAAACTACCGCCTCATTCTTGTTCTTGTCCCATCCCCAAACATCATGCGTCTGCCAAATGCACTTCCCCTGGGTAGGACCGTCTGCACGCCAGACTACTCGCCCATCTCGATTCAAGATACTATGAGTAGTGTGACGAGTGGGCATCGGGAAGGATCGAGTATATACTGCGACTTCCGTTGGGTGGCCGGCACCCAGTTGGAACGAATGGAACGCAGTCGCTGAGAGAAATGCAGAATAAGTGGAAAGATAAAAGGGCAGAAGGAGGATTGACTCACGCATCTCGGAGAGATGAAGGTCGGTTTTATAATCAAAACAATGCAGCGAAGGCATAGCTACGTATCCTCTATGTGGTTCATTCATCATCTGTTCTTGTCAATCCTTTGTTGTGTGGTTGAGGTATCAGGACACACCTGGAAACCAATTACTCCTTCCAAATCACCGATCGTCCGCGCCAGCAGCTCTGACATGTCGAGGAAGGCGTTCTGCAGGAACCTCTGAATGGGAACAGCATCTCCATTGTTGTCTTTCACCAAAAGCTTAGGTGCGAAAGTATCTCCTGCCCAAAACAGGGTTCTACAAGCCGTTTTGTTCAGCAATTGGCAAGAGAAGACGAGAAAAACATCGCGTACGCCATAGTTGAAGCCGCCAGCTTGGTGTATCCGCAAGGCCATATACCACGCTCAGATTCCACGTGCCCTCCACCTTTCATCCCTAGCAACCAAGCAGCTCCCGTCTGTTCCAGCGCGTGTAGATCAAATCCAGCAAGTTCCAATGTCCAGGCAGGTGCTCCAGAGCCACCTGAATAACGCGACCAAACGTCTTGATGAATGGATACGAATGCGGTCATTCCATATTGAGGAAGTAGCGATAGGAGGTTGCGAATATAGTCTAGATATTCCATGTCATATATTCCACTGCATATATCTCAGCATGTTGTTGAGGGACAAGTTTATTCCTACGTACGGCCCAGCGTGTTCAATCGCTTCCCATGTAACAAGAAATCGCACTAGTTTCAAAGTATGAGCATCTTTGAAAGGAAGTGACTAGTGTTGTGCTCACAGAAAGTAAGCCCCCATCTCCGGAGGCGCGAAAAGTGCTCGTGCGCCTCCTCTAGAGGGAATGGGCGGTCAACGAAAGTGACTGATTCATGTCCTACAGGAAATGTGCCGTGATCGTGGTTGACTGGGCTTTAATGATGTTTGGCCTTTTGCGAAAAATACGACAGTACGACGGCTCACGATTTTGAACAACCTGATAGATTCACACCTCTGAGGCTGCACACACGTCCATATGCATCAATGAAATGACGCCCATGTATCCGTAGTGGCCCACCCGTCCCTCGCTCTGACCAGTCATGAGCATAGGATGGGGCTGAGCCTGGACGGTAGGATTCATGAGTCGAAGGATGAACCTGAGAAGTCTTCCAGTGTTCATGACAGCTATTAGTTCACGGCGTATGGTGCTGACCTGTTTTGTTTCGAGCTTTACTTCTGCCTTCTCCGAGGTGTGCCTGTCACCAACGAATATGAAGGAAGATTCGAGGTCAGAGTGGCTTGACATGGGATGAATTGGGTATACGTTGAAGTTGTGTGACTAGTCTGCTAATTGCGCGCGACTGCCAGGTCTGAATCGGTAAATGCCGATCGCAATCTACACTTACTTAGATCTTCCAAGCTACACTGCGTTCACATTTCGAATTACAGATCTCACTGACTGGAAATAATATTACACAGAAAACGCGTCCAGTTCCAGTAGCGAATACAGGAAAGTCGTGAAATAATGTCAATATAACAAAACCACATATCCGAAGGGAAATATTCGACTGAAAGTTGTTTGAGAGCCTTGTGAGATCATCTCGATGTACAGTGAGTAAATATGAATACCAATAACCCAAATGAAGTTCAGGAAAGGAGAATTTCCACGCAAGTATCAAAAACGGCATCGGCGGAATCTTCCTCTGGATCGTAACCCTCATTTCCAAGCAAGATCATTCGGTTGCCGACGACCACGAAACCTTGTAAGTCGAGGTCCAAGTTCCAAAGTTTGTCGCGAAACTGAAGGCAAGTCACCTTCTCCTCAGGAGGCAGATGATACTGCCAAAGCTCCGGTGCTATGAAACCATCCGGCTGGGGGAGCCACGTACAGATAATTACGGATTGCGATGTGGACGAGCGAGATGACAGAGTTGTGCTGGCCGCGGTGCTTTCTCGCTTCCGCCGAGATGACTTCTGCGGGCGGTCTGGCTGGTTCGCTGATGGCGGAGGAGTGGATGTCACAGAAAACATATCGTACCACGAAACCTCCCCTGGAAGCTCGCCAACGACTTCGACAACGCTAAATGTGCGGTTTTCTGCATGGAAGAATACCGTTTCGTGACCGTAGGCAGCGCCATGGCCAAAAAGGTCAATCGGCTAAGAAACGTCAGAATTCATCTCCACTTCTCAGCTCGAAAGTTGTGAACTTACCAAACCTGGATCTATATGCGACCTTCCTGGCATCAAAAGGATTTTCTTATCATCATGTACCGGGATGGCCTCTCCTCCATACCCCAAAGGTGGAACATGTGCAGGGTACGGCTGGTCACAGACCACCCACCGCCATTCCCCAAGTTCACCAGAATACTCAGCTATTGAGTAAGATCCAAATGAGGGAAAACCTTCTCCAAACTGGAAGGTTTTCTTGCCGCCAAAGATAAATAATGAGCTCCCGATGCCCACCATTGATGCGTATATGCGGCCAGACACCGGTCCACCTTCCATTTTCACGTACCACCAAGAAAGATCCAGGAGGTCGATGGCTATCACATCTGATGTGGCTCGCAACCTATCAGGATCGTAGCCGCCAAATAGAAACATGAACGGCCCGCCGTTCACATTTAGAAACGTGCTGGAGGGATGGTGCAAGCGGGGCAAAACCCGCTTCTCCGGTTCTTGCTCCTCCTTGGAGAAGGGATCGCTTGGCTTGCGAAAGTAGAGACTATGCTAAATCAGAAAGATGTTCAAGCTAGTGTTATATTGAGTCGATTCTATACGACGCACCGTGTGATTCTTCCAGCCCCCGGTTCGCATATCCCAGCAGAACAGATCGGTTGTTATAGCCTCGCTGCCTGGGTGGCAGCCACCATATAGATACACTTTCTCATTACCTGGGTCAACAACGAGGCTGCCCCAGTCATTGAATGGCGGAAGGTCGCCTGCCATCTTTGTTACAATTGTATCATTTAGTCGTGATGAGGGTCTGCCAGGACGTTGCCGAGAAAGACGTGACGCACGGGCCTGTGCCTGAGAGGCTGATTGAAGGGAGCGCCCCTTGGATCCGCGACCCATACTAGTTGTCCGACTGAAGTTGCTTGTCGCGGGTGCACAACGGCGTTGAACTTTGTGGCTGTGTCGGCGTCACAGGCACGTGACTGCAGTAACTGACATCGTCATTAATAATAATATTATCATACTGTATTCTCGGCGCTCGGCCGCCCAGCGCATCGCAAACTTCTGGTTTATTTTGACACTGACAGAGAAGCCGGATATTGCCGAAGGGTCCAGGCCTTGCCGCCTCTCGGCTTTCTGATATCATTTAAGCGGAGCTTCGCAGACTACGTCACCAATTCGACCTAATAGTGCAACACCGTCACAAAGTACTCTTCCTCGTTCAAGGTTCCTCGTGAGCACTGTTGGGACTCCGAGACAGGAGCTTCTACTTCGACTCCGTCATAAGGCTAGGACTGCCATGCGTTAGGTTTCGCCAATCCTGCACCTGTTATGGGCTTTGGACCGAGTTGGTACAAACAGTGTACGAATAGTGACGACTACTGCCTCCTCCTATGGGAAAACTCCCTAAATCTTCTTGGGGCTACACCAATTTTGGGCGTTACGTCGCACCATTTTCATCTTCTCCAATGAAATTTCAGTTTCATGGCAGATGTCAACCGGATTGCAGTTACGTGTGCGGCGGCCGCTGAAGATGGTTCAAATGCATGCACAATGGGTTGTCAGGCCGCTGTCTTGCTACTTAATGAGCCACGGAAAATTTGAGCCAGAAATCCGGGCAACGCGATGTATTCCGCATCTCTTCTCCCTGTTCTAACGTGTTTCGTATCCTTTGCATCTGCAGCGTCTGCCGCACCTGAAGTACGGCTTGGAAATACCACGGTGATTGGACGAGACATAGTCTTTAATTTATTGAAGCAAGATTTCTTCGGCGGTGAGAAAGTTTGCACATTACAGCTGATGACCTTCTCATCCATTACCTAGGTATTCCTTTCGCAGAACCACCTGTCGGAAATCTACGCTTGAAGCCACCAGTGCTCAAGACACAACTCTCGCAGCCGACTTTCGATGCAAGCAACTTTGGATTTGCATGCCTACAGGCGGTTTGTTGGGTTCGACTTTGCGGAAATAGCTTCATCTGAAGTTTTTCCTTGCAGGGCATCCCTGCCACCTTGATATCCGAAGATTGTTTGACTTTAAACGTGTTTCGCCCTTCCGGGACAGTAGCGAATGCATCACTTGCAGTTTTGTTTTGGGCGTAAGGGCTTCATCCACTGGAAGTCAATGATGATCTCATGTTTTGCTTGTTAGATATGGTGGTTCATTCGAAAAGGGGGCGTCAGAGATATACAACGGCAGTGCAATTGTAGCTCAAAGTGTTATTCGTGTAAGGAAAGAGTCCTCTCCATGTCGCATACGTCTTATCATGAGTATACAGGGAACACCGTTAATATATGTTAGCTTCAACTATCGAATCGGTCCGCTGGGTTTCCCTCAAGGTCAAGAAGGTGCATTTTGTTTCCCATCAATCAAGCACAATTAATGATGACTATCCAGCCGACAATCGTGGGTCGCTTAACTTGGGTCTCAAAGACCAGTTGGCTGCCCTTGAATGGGTAAAGCAACACATCGGCCTATTTGGCGGCGATAAGAACAAGGTCAATTTAAATTGCTTCTTATATTTCTGGCTTACCCTTCTCAGGTCACTTTATTCGGAGAAAGCGCGGGCGCGATTATGACCGGAATCCTTTTTCTTAATCCTGACATTCAGAGGCTTGCCAGAGCAGCGGTATGTTTTTAAAGTTCTAGATGTGATGCAGACTGAACATTCGTGTTTAGATTTTTCAGTCAGGATCGGCAGGCACTGCACTCATTTTCAAAGCTGCACGGAGAGAAATCAGCTGGCGAAACTTTGTTAGCGGAGTCTCTCAATGTGCAAGCAAAGCGATTAGCGGTAATACTTTTGGTTGTCTTAGGACAGCAAACTCCTCCGACATTCTCCAAGGCCTTCTCAAGTCTCTTGCGGACGCTCCGCAACAGTTTCCTTTTCACCCCACGCTAGATGGACCTAACGGCGTTTTTCCGGACTTTCCATCAAAGCTCTATAAGCGAGGTCGTTTCGCTCGGTTACCCTTCATCGCCGGAACCAATCTCGACGAAGGTAGATTCATAACTCGCGAGTCACTTGATGAATCCTCCGTTAACGTGTTTCCATTCAGGAACGAGATATGCTCCGCGTTCAATCAATGCAAGCAGTCAGATTCGGGACTTGATCGTCGCCAGTTTCTCCCCACCACTTGTCCATCCATTACGGTTGGAAGGTGTAGTGAATAAGCTCCTTCGCCTGTATCCTGATGACCCCGCGCTTGGGTCACCGTTTAATACAGGGAACGAAACATTCGGACTGAGCAGCGTCTTCAAACAAGCTGCTGCTATTGGTAAACATTTCATGCGGACATATATCATGAGATAACTGATCTCTTTACCATAGAGGGCGATGTACAATTCGAGTCTCAGAGGCGATTCTGGACACAGACAGCTAGCAATGCCGGAGTCAAGACTTTTGGGTATCTCTTCACTCAACCTCAGCCTAATGACAACCCAGCCTACGGAGGTGCACATTAATGCATCATAATACTCAGTCTGGGTGAAACTGACCCTCCTAGCAAGTCTCGCATGGTTCGGAAGCTCGATTCGTCTTCGGTCAGCCACTACCCCCGACCCCTTCGGCAACGAGGATCAGTAGAATCATGATCGACTATTGGGTATCCTTTGCGACGAGCTTAGATCCGAATGATGACCATGGCACCCCACGTGCGTTTCTGGCCCTGTGGCGAGTTCCTGCTCACCGGTGACATGCTTCTAGGACCCATATGGTCTCAATATACCCCAAATAATCAAGTACGATACTAATTATCTTAACTTCATTCTTTCTAATCTGCTTGACTAGGTCCTCATGCAACTCAATGGTGATAATGTGACGCTCATCCGGGATGATTATCGATTCAAGCAGATTGATTTCATTAACTCGAATCCTGCTGCTCTTCGTCACAGATCTATCTGAATCTCATTGTTTCGTGCTTCTTTCGCATCCTGGAGGAAGCTGTTGTATATGCCATTTATCAGGAGTCCTGAGGAGTCCTCAAATCCGGACAAAGATTCCCATTCCTATATGCAACGAAGGGCTTCCTTCAATTCTTAGTTCCGTTATGTCTTCCAAGTTTCCGCTTCAAACACGCATGCAATGAAACATCCGACCATCTGACGCCGGTCTATACTTATATTCGCATTCACCTGGGACATAAGATCAGAGGACGTAAATACCGGTGAAGCACTAACGCATTTTTCATCAGTGACGCTATGATCCATGTGCTGCGACGGCAATATTATATATACAAAATTCGCCTTCACATCCACGAAACCACGCCATGCTTTTCCAAGCCTCTGTCTGCTGCTTGGCCCTCTGGTTCTCCTGTTGACAGGTGCCTCGCCAATTGACAAGAAGTCCGTCCACATGAAAACCTGAGTTTACGATTCGTGGCTGATTCCGGCGTTTGCGAGACCACTGGGGTGCACCAACTCTCAGGCTACGTTGACGTCGGGACGAATATGTCAATGGTGTGCGAATTTATCTCAACCTTGTCTTAAATTAATTCCTGCCCCTATTGTAGTGGTTTTGTTCTTTGATGCGAGAAAGTTCCCTAAAACGGCCCCGTTCACCTTGTGGTATGATCATGCGAGTGATCATCGATGCATGCCCTGATCTTCTCCAGGTTGAATGGCGGTCCCGGATGTTCGTCAATGATCGGGCTCTTCCAAGGTGGGCTGTCCATAGAGGTAAAAATAGGCTCATAGTGTTTCGATAGATAGAGTCTATATCTCGTCAATCCAGATGGACACACAGCTGTTATTATCAATATTTTCAGGTGCGGTAGGCCATCCTTAATTGTTGAACAGAGGTTGACGATGATTTTAGCTGGAACAATCGTCCCTAAGTCCGTTGAGAGCTAAAGACACCTTTAGTGATATACAATATTGACCAGCCGATCGTGACAGAGTTTTCTTTCGGGACCGACACGGTCAACAACACAGAGGCACCTACACCTTATATTTGGAAAGCTTTCCAGATATTAGTTGAGAGGCAGCAGTTTTCAAAGTTTCAAAGCCGAGAGTAAGTTTTACGGGTTCCGCACAATTTTCTGACAACTCACAGCTGCCAGGTTCATCTTTGCAACGGAAAGCTACGAGGACATTATGGACCAAGTTTCGTGACATACTTAGATGCACATAACGCTAAAATCCGGAATGGATCGCTCGTGGGCGAAGAGATTGCTCAGGCTGTCAGTGCATTGACGATCAACAAGCAGGCAATTATAGGCAATAATCCTTTAGATCCGGCTACAATTCTTTGGTGTGGCTTCGTTCAGTGGCTGGTTGATCCAAAACCAAGCATACGTCGATTCTGCTACAAATGCACCAGAATATGGCCAACTCCAATTTCCAAAGTGACGTGAGTTATCACGAATCTTAATTTGCCATGGGCCGGGCGGGTGTAAGGAACAAGAAGAAGCGTGCTATGCTGCGGAAAATTCTCCTGGTTCCAATGAAGTATGTTGGTCGGCAGATGATTTCTGTGTAGGTTGCAGAATCTCGATACACGGCGTGCGCCAACGCACCCTTGAACTGGGCGATGTCTATGAAAAGCCCCGCGATGCATGATCCCACGATAAATTAACGTCGATGCAATCAGGATGCTCGGACTTTGTTACCGCATGCGCAGCTGGTCCTCGTCTGGGCAAGTGTTCTTTGAGTGTATTTATTACCTCTGATCAACCAAACCCATCGGAGTTGCCTCCTTTCACGTGAATGTTAATTTCGTTGTCCTCCTATTCCACAATTCCGCTTTCCATTGATCTAACGTATAACCTAAGAAGATTATAGTAAGGAGTACAACATCCGAAAAGGTTTCTGTTGGATTGGCTCAACGCAAGCGATTCGCGAATGCATGATTATAAATCGACCATGAAGGGCCTGGGGAGAACGTAGTGCCAATAAGTTGCCTTCCTACAAAATATGAGACCGTGATTGAGAAGACGAGAACACCCATGGAATGCCCGCTTCAAGGGAGGGGTGGGAGCCTATCATGCAGTTTTGGAGCACACATCTTGGGCAAAGACAGGTTAAAGGTCCTTATGTGAGGTTATGAGCGGTGCAGCTCCAATTTTTTGATTTTTTTGTCGTTTCAACGATTATTCACTGGTAAAGTTGGTATATTCAATGAGTTATATTGTTCATCCTTTGCAACTCAGTTGAACTCAAATATGGCGTCCTTCGTTGTGGAAGTGAAAGCCACCCACGTTTCTAGACTAGAAAAGGTCGAAAAGCCCTCACTAGGCCACTGAGTGCATTGAAAATCTTGAAAAAAGGTATTCTTTTCCCATCCCTGTAAGCGTGATGAACGCCCGCCTTTCCTTCTCACCTTCCTGCATGATTTCACCAACCTCATATATCCCCTTCATCCAAAGTATAATGCAACAACTTTCCTCCCACATGTAACCAACCATGAAAACCACCGACATGCAGTCATCTAATGACTGCAATTGTTGTGTACAAGCCAGGGGTGAACCTCGAGCTCCTTCGCTGACGGACGGTCGTACGAATCAAGGCGTAGGCAGCCACGTATGAATGACGCGGCCCCTGAAATCTCCTCTTCCGGTAAGACTTTATATGCTGCGAGGGCCGCTTCGATGCTCTGGCCGGGAATGAGTTCAATCCTGAGAAGCTTGTCTGTGAAGTAATCGTGAGAATAAAAGTCAACGGTGCACAACCAAGACAAACCATACCATTATTGTCAAAGAACTCTGAACGTCTGTTGGCACGAGCCAGACATTTGGCGTTGAACGTCTCGCCCGTCAAGTCCATCATTTTTGCGAGGTGGTCGTCGTCGCGTGTCCAGGTTTCACCCTCCTCTGGCGCGAATAGCCAATGTCCGACGAGAAGCTCAAAGGTCTAGTAGACGGAAGTGAGCATAAGTTGATTAAGGCGTAAATGACTATCGTACAAGGCATCCAATGGCCCATATGTCCATCTTAGGTGAGAAATCAGAAACAAATAGCATCTCGGGAGCACGGAGAGCATAGGCGGAGAACTCGTCCACAGTGGGTTGCTCGCCGGCCCGTTGAGCTTCAAATTGGAGGCAATGTTCAGTTCCTTTGTGCCAGCAAGATAAAAGCGGATGGACTCGCCTTGCCCAAGGTCGGTCACAACATAACCTATCAGTTCAGACGTGATTTTCGGCTCGTCCCATTGGAACTTGTGTCGTATGGGTTGAGAGCCGAGAAGTGGATACTTGATACCATCTACGTCGATTTCACCCTCGACGGAAAGTGGTTCTTTGGCCAGCTGTTCCTCAACGTATTGATCGCTTGGGACTGAATTAAATAGGATGTTGTCGAGTTTAAGATCTGCAAAAGTCGAAACAAATCAGAGGGATTGCGTATACATGAAGGAAAAGGGGAAAGTTTACTCGTGTGGATTATTCTTAGTCTGTGCAGGTGGGACAAAGCCTGCACTGCCGCATTAATGATATGTTTTACGGTGTACACTGGCAACGATTTCTTGGGCGCGCTGCGGCGAAAGCTAGACACATCCGTGCTGTAGAGGTGCATCACAAGACACAGATGCTTCCCTCCAGGGCCATCAGTTTCGAAATGATCCTCAAGCACAGGGAGCTCATCGCATTCGTCGTCATCAGCGATTTGCTGCAAAAACTGAAGCTCGTGCGATAGGCCAGTACGGTGTGCATCGGAGCTCTCAATGGACAACACCTTCGCCGCACGATATTTGTTAGCATACCCCGCGGTCGCAAATCTGTGACATGAACAGCTGATGAGATGGAGCCATACATAATTGGGAAGATGGAACGCACTCAGCCTGACTGTCCGAGACTAGCCAAGTAGTTGAATAAAACCCTGTGCCCAACTTTCGGTGGACCTCATATCGCCCGTCTTTCAGTGTCTGCCCTGGTCGCAACAAAAGCTGGTCGAGGGAAGGTGTGGCTAAAGACGCTGGAGAGAGTGGAGACATACTTACATATGTAGAGTTCTTTGCGTGAGCAGTGTGCTGTCACGTGACACATCAACGAGCAACTCGAGAGCGGCGTCGAGTTAATACCCAGTACAATGAACGGAAAACTGCGTCGAGAGCTTTCTCCTGTCCGAACAAGGATTTCTTCTGCCAGTCTAGCCGCCCTCGTCCTCGTCGCGGTTCCTTATGAACGAGCCTTATATAGTAAGTACCACCCAAATTCTGTCCACCGACTCGGCACCGACGAATATTATGATTGGGGGAGGAGGGAGCGGGGTTGCAACGACAGGCCGAAATCATCATCGAGCTGGGAACTGGAAGCTTGATAGAAACTATCTCTTGATTCTGGGATCAGGTTAGATTCGTTCAACGGTGCGTCTCGGTGGGTGGTCTTTTCTGTTCCCATGCTTTTTTCTTCCAATTTAACGCTTAAAAACTCAAATCCCCTTTCATTTACATAACACAACATTGAATTTCTCTCCCCTTTCTTCTCATGAGGACGTCTTCTTTGGCTCACAGTTTCAACTGAGAATGACTTGGCATTCGCATAATCTCGCTTCCGCTCTGTCTACATATTATACATTTAGGCTTTCACTGCGAATGTCTTGTATCCGCACTTCAAAAGCTGTCGCTCAACCGAGCAGCCCCGAGCAGGTTCGAGGATATCTGCTTAATTCTGGCGACGTAGTTGTTACTGCACGTTACAGTCCATGTTTAGTGGGCTTATTCGAAGAGAGAATGCGGCTGAGCGCGTCATGTTGCCTAAACAGCGATACCCATGCCAGACTAATATCATCTCCCTTCTTTTTGAAAGACAGAACACCAAGTGCTACTGCGACTTTGGCGAGCAATTCTCAACAGCTCGAGCAACGGAGATCCTTGCAACCTCTAGATAGAAATTCTAGGCAATACACAATACAAGAAAACATACAGGATCCCCCAGAAATATAGCACGATCTAGATACTGTTATACTTTACCAAATACCAACCAAGAGCCCGAATGATGACCTTCATCTGACTTTCCTTCAAGAACGGCTCCACATCTGCCCACGCGGCTTCAACGATCTCATGAGCCTCCTCCACGCAGTGATCAACGACACCATGCGATTCGAGCTTGTCAATCACCCGTTGGGTGAGGTCATCATCCTCGCCAGGTTTGCTCAGCACCGTCTCCCAAACCCACCGTGCATCCTCCAACGGCATCATAGACCCGGCCTTGGCCAAGGGAATGCTGATCTTCCCCGAGCGAATGTCGTCACCGCGCCGCTTCAGCTGAGGTTTCTTCTCTCTCTTATCGTTAAGCTTGACAACATGCGACCAGCCACGAATGTCATAGACGTCGTCGATGATCTGGAAGGCGATGCCAACGCGCTCGAAGTATGTGGCGATGGCCTGAACCTGGGCAGGGGCGGCATCGGCGACGATCGCACAAATCTTCGCAATGTTCGCGGCGACGACTGCTGTCTTGAGTCGGTGAACAGATATGACTCGTTTCTCCAGCACAGCAGGAGAAACACGACCGGAAAGAACCTCATCCAAATCCACCTGCTGCTGACCTGCGATATCGAGAGCCTGGCCGACATGTGCAGCACGCATAGTCTCGAAGAAGACCTCGTAGATTCGCAGAGTTTGGTCTGGCCGGAGGGAGCGCTTCATGGAGCGCATAGCGGTGTCAAACGCGAAGTAAGCGGCAGTACCAGCGTTAATGGCAGTCGCGACACCCCAGACGCTATGGACAGACTTCACGCCACGACGCATGGGACTCTCGTCCTGAATATCATCGATAATGAGAGAACCAGTATGGAGAAGTTCCGTAGCAGCAGCGAGAGCTCTGAACGGTTCTGGATCAGTACCCAGTGCGGTGATTACAGTCATCCCAAGGAAAGACCTCCATGACTTTCCGCCACGGTCAGTCAAATGACGGACAGGTGCAACAAGATTCTCGTAGAGGCTGTCCAGGCGCACATCTCGCGTGAAACGAACCGGTGAAAGGGAATCTGACGCAGTGCTAAAATTGGACTCGAGGATGAGAGTTTGGGCAGCTGTCGCTGGGTCAACAAAATTGTCTGGATAGATTTTCTTGACCTCTTCCGCCGTGATGTGGCTGATACGTTTCATGTAATTCTCGAAATTGGTGATCAACTGAGGCGGGACATTCTATGGAAGACGTCAGAATGAACGCAATTGTATGAAATGAAAAAAAATATATTCTCACCTCCACAAAACCAAGTCCAGTAACCTCTTTACCGGCCATAGTTCCCTTGATAGAAACTCTCCCTTCCCAGTAACCTCTCGTAGTGCAAATTGTTCTCGTCTCCTGCTTCACAAAGGGCGCTTCGATGACGAAATCAATTTCAAGCTGAGGCACAGAGAGCCTCCACTTTGTGCCGTACACGTTGAGTGTAGTCAACGACGTCCAGCTCTCCGAATACTCGAATGTATGTTCATCGCACTCGATACGAGACCCCTCCGGAGAGATAGCAATAGCCCTCCTATCGCGAATGGTCACCTCTCCATTGTAGACATCCACATCCCAAAGTGTATAGAACGTGAGGTCCCATCCGTTGTCGAGCTGCACAGACCCCCACTTCCACGCGCTCTCTCCTGCGCTGGTAGACGACTGGTACCACTTGCGGATCGATCCACCAAATTCGCGGTCATACCAGCCCAGCGATTGGGTACTGTCAACACCGACATTGATACCGTCAATCAGCACCGAGCCAGATACATCGCACCGAGGTACGAAGCAGTAGTACATGCCATCATCAGGGGTATGCAGATCACCCTGGACGACACCGTTCGCGCCGTGATTGATGGGCGGCTTGCGCGGAGTGAGGTCAATCTCAAACCCATACGAGCCATCCTCTGCGCGAGCTACGATGTGGTAGACATCGTCACCGCTGGCATTCGTCGTGTACTCGACGCTACCGAGGTCGCCGTATTTCAGGTTGAGGACACCTTCCTCAGCGACAGAGATGGGACCCTGGATAAAGATGTCGGGCCCAGGGACTTGACCACTGTGCAACACATCAAGGAGTGAGCGGCTGATGAGCGAGTCTACACGTGTGTCCGCTTCTAAAACGCTAGCCAGGTAGTTGACATTCTCGAGGTCCATCGCACTCGTCGAGTAATAACGTCCCTTCGCAGCATCATCAGTAGATGCCGACACAGAAGGAATCTTGATGCCATTGGCGGAGTGAACGCCGTTGACGGAGGGGTTAACGCCGTTGACGGAAGGGTGAACACCATTGACGGAGGAGTGAACACCATTGACGGAGGGGTGAACACCATTGACGGAGGGGTGAACACCATTGACAGGAGGGTGAACACCATTGATGGGGGAGTGAACACCGTTGACGGAGGGCTTAGCATCAGACTCTTGGGCTGGAAGAATAGAGACAGCGAAGTTGAGAAGATGGGTGTGAACAAGTTCATGACTTGTCTGCGCATCGGAAGCGGACTTAGGTTTGAAACTAGTGGTGCGGAAAAAGGCGATGAAGGCGGATGCCTTCCGGCCGTCAACGAGTGAGAGATGGAAATTGTAGTACCACCACTCGGTTCCGCTCGACAGTCGAGGAAGGTCGATCTCCGACATTCTTTGAATCTTTGAACCGGGAGCGGGCCAGTCTGTGTGGTGAGCAATCGCTGCATCGATCACGTCCGTCGTAGTAGATGCCATGGTTGGTCTATTACAAACGATAAAATAGTCAATAAAGGTTCATGATGACGACAAAAGTCTCACAGTTCGGGTACGTTCAATGAATGATTGGACTGTACGTACAAAGTACTGAAAAGTCTGGAGAGTGCTCGACGACAAGACAAGCCAGGCGTTCGAATAGTACTTGCTGAGATTGTGGTTTTATCCCAGTCATTATAACAATTTTCCTATGTCATTCATTACTCGGCAGACAGAAGGAGTAACGGGCTTCCTGAGTGATGGGTGCAAGAAGGAGATAGACCAGCATGGTCGTAGGTAACCAGAGTGTGAGATAGTGAGTGTTGATGGGTACCATTTGCTGGGCTCTTGACATCGTCGGCGGCCTGGAACGGTGTTTGTACCGCTTCGAAACGTAAAGAAAAATCGAAGATAAGGTCGAATTGGGGTTAATCTTGGAAACTCTCCGAGTCGTATTAAGGTACATATTGTGGTGACCTTTGTTAGGCGATCCTCCGTTGTGTCGAATCGCCTTATTTATACCTGTTTATTCACAACGTCATTGACCTGATATTTAACTTCTTCGAGTTAGAGCTGTCGTGACCGGGACCTAACGGTCTGTGTCACTGTTACGAGCCTGTGTTCAACTTTACGATGTGAGTGTCTCAGTAACTGATCCCAGTGGTCAACCATGCACATATAATTATTTTCATAGAAGCCAAGACATCGAACTGGCATCACGTCAACCCTTGCCCCAAGCATCGCTTTCGATCGTGTCGGACAAACAGAATCAATCCAACTTCTCGCGGGATTGGAGTACCCTTCAGATAAGATATCCATTTGGCGTCGAAGAATTCTCACTGGTAAATCTCGTACTTGGACGACCTCCCGAATGAGATACAAAGCTCTTGCCGATGACGTGCTCAGCCAAGGTGGCGGAAAGCGGCGAGAGACAACTTCTGGGCTCTGCATGTATGTGGCTTGGGGACCTTATGGAAATGGATTTCATTGGCAGCGCCAGACGATCTCATCGCGAACAATTGTGTCTTTGATCTTCTCCTTGTCTACCTCCTCGTGTTTTTTCTGGTGCCATCAGAATACTCTCTTTAGCGCTGCTAGATGTCATGTTCAGAAACTTTGAAGGCTTCACTTTTGGTACTATCTTCATGTTATCGAGCCATTCCACGTGCTGAATGTCGCTATCGATAAGTAACTCTGGCGCATATTTCGAGGCCCTTCTCCCAAACTCTCTCCATATCGCGTTCTTCCACGGTTTCCCACTTATTCGAAACCCGAATGTCAGGAGGCAGCCCATTGCGGACATGGCATCAGAAACCATGAGGTCCTCATTGTCGATCGCACATGTTACAGAATAAGCCCTTCGCCATTTCTTCGCGAGATTTGATGGAACCTTCCGTCTGAATAGTATCTGATTTTATGTTTCGCTACTATTCGTTACATGGTGCTGTGGACAGTTCGCATCGAAATATATTATTCCCACTGATTCACGACTCTGACGTTCGAGTGAAAATGAAGACTGGCTGTCAGCATACGCCGCATATTCTGTAAAATACTAACTTGGGAAGATTAGGCTAGAACTATGTACAGTGTCTTCCGAATTTTTATTTTTAGCAGCAGAAATATTAGGTTACGGCAGCTCTGGGATCCATCCGGGGCCGATTAATTGACGCAAGGATACAAGGTAGATCTTTTTGTTTAGTGTTTTTGTACCCCATTTATTTTCATCTATCGCATGTGTGTGTATATAATAAACAGATAGTCCAAACTAGACGTTTAAATGGTACAGATAGACCAAATAGGTTGACCTGAGCGAGCTGTGGTGTAACAACGGAAGCGGATCTCCAGCATAAAAATGTTCCTGTCTACATTTTCCTTTCAGGCGCAACACAAACGAATACGCCACCAAGCCGATGTTATAGGAGTGTTGAGGGGAGATAACTTGTGATAAGCAGTGAAAATATGTTCCGTAGTGGCATCCAATCTTGTACTGTAGCAACAGAGTGGCAGCCCATGACAGTGAAACTCGTCGTCCAACAGGCAATGAGTCCAACGTTTGCCGCGACCGCTGCTTCTGGAAGCAACAAATGGTCCCTTTTTGACCGATTACTGGTTACTTCCCTTTCGACATATCATGTTCCATCATGGCGAGGCCTGGCCAGGGTATATCACGCTTCCCCCCATGCAACGGCCAGCCCGAGATGCACTTCAGAGGTGTGAATAAGCAACGCAAGTCACGACCGTTGCCACAGTACAAACCGGACAGTAGAGTAGACTATGCAGCGCGATGAACGGAATTCCAGAGTACCGATCACGCAGTGGT
Organism: Hypsizygus ulmarius; assembly: GCA_018851835.1. Taxonomy (NCBI): domain Eukaryota; kingdom Fungi; phylum Basidiomycota; class Agaricomycetes; order Agaricales; family Lyophyllaceae; genus Hypsizygus; species Hypsizygus ulmarius. The sequence goes on along the minus strand of JABCKG010000117.1, from coordinate 7,416 downwards.
ATCTCGAGATGGACGTGTGTATTCATATTTTGGATCTCCGCATCGAAGTCGAGACCCTTTCTTCCAGAAACGCAAGATCGAAAAGTGGGACGTAGAAAGAAACAGCAGGAAGGAGGCTGAAGGAGGCAGGAAAAGGAAAGACATTTGATGATTTGTCCCTGGATGGAGCAGGCGCTTGCCGAGAATCTGTTCGCCGATCTGTTGTCGAGACTATCCGCGGATGTTCGTGCCGATAGGGTGTGTAAGGACTCGGGGACATGTATAGTCCGCAACAGAGCCATTGTGACCTGTTGAGATATGCATAATGATCATCATTACGACGGCACACTTTGAGGATGGGACGTCAAGGAAAACAGAAAACATCCTAGGATCACGATGTCAATTCCTACCGTCTCGTAACCCTCAAGGTTCTAAGACGGTAGGAGCTGACATGCGATTGACAAGACCCGGCATCCTTTCAATTGTATTGAGCCTGAGGCGCGCAGAGCTTCAATTCTTTGATTGTTTTTCATTACTTACATGTTGTAACTTTGTTCGATGGAACCGACAGTATCAGACCTTCGGACGTAGTGGCGTGCCAGCGGTGAAGCGGTGATGTGCGAATGTTCCAAGCTAGGCAATAATGATTCTGTCGAATTTAACTTGTCCTCTTTAAGCCGACGACAGCAAAGCAGTCAACGCGGCTGTCAATGACCATAAGGTACAATTTCCGGAGTCAGAGTGAGAGATCTGGGGTGATTTTCTGGATTCACTTACACCGTATGTCTTGTGTGAATTTTTTCATTTCCCGATTTCGTGTCATATGGCACGGATAACAGATCTACGGCAACTCCAGAATGAGTCCTAAGGAGGCGGGTGGCAGACCAGAATTCTTAAACATGGGGGAAAACTTAGCCTGAACAGCGCCCCCTGCGGTTGTAAGGCGCAGGATTGGTATAGAGTTAGGTTTTTGTGAGTGCTTAGCGATACACCATAAGTGCTGGGTATAGCCCTTACATGAGAGATTGAATACGACTTCCTTGAATTGTTGTACCTGGACAACTTTGTGTTACATTGGAGATCGAGTGACTTCGTAGTGCTCCAAGATGGGCTGGAGCTAAGAAATGGATGCGCGCGGTGGAAGGATGCGGCATACCAGATGAATGAGTATACTGGATGGCCCGGGACCGCAATGGTTAAATTTGAGACCACTTCCACGTTCAAGCCTGTTCAAGCTCGGTCAAGTCGGAACTGATCATCGATCATCGATCAGCGATCATGCATCGATCATGCTTGTACACACCGAGAAAGCCAAACATCGACGAGAAGTCGGCCCAACCGTGACCCCAATCAAACCTAACTTGATTAAGAAAATCTGGCCCCTCGAGTTCAATCCATTGAACCTCACTCTTTCAGAACAAAACAAAACAAGTCCTTTTAGGGCTCCTACGGGATTCTACAGCCGACCGCCACCGTCATTCTCATTGCCACTGGTCGTCGAGCCAAGCTTGATTCATCGTGATGCCTGAGGAACTCATCTGCATGCTAAAATCCTCATCTTCGACCTTCTTCTATACATGAGCCACACCATCGCTCGTGTGCTCAGCTATGGAGCGGCCACTTTTTCTTAGGCTCGTGAACGTCTTACCTATAACACCGCAAGTTTCTCGCATACTCGGGTGACGGTGACGATTTAACTTCTTCCGGTTCTCAACGTCTCATTATCTTATTATTTTTCTCCTCGTGAAGGAATTATGCCGGGATTCGTGGGTGCATTTGAGCATTCTTAAGACGTGAATGACATGTAAGTGAATGCTCAGAGGAAAAGCATTGGCACTCCGAGGCCTGCGCATGGTCTTGGTCATTGTACAGAAGCGCCTGGGTGACTCGACTCCGACTTCGTTTGAGGCCCTCTGTAAGCCCGCAATTCTGACTTTAATATGCTATCTCCCTTACGACCGATGGTCTTTATCCTGGAACTTGGCCTCGCTGGTACAGCTACTCATTCTTCTCCGAAATTCTTCCTTGTTCCTTGCTTCCTTTGCTTCATGTTATTTTTAATGTCTCTGTCAATCAAGTGGATCTTTTGGCATTCAATGTTGCAACATCGATCCTCAGCTCATTCTCCGCCCCAAATGCATTTCCTACTTGCCTCTATCTTCCTGCAATGCTTCAATCCGACATAGGGCAGACGATGCGACTTCAAAAAAGAACACTTATCAGCCTCTAGTTCTGCCCCATTCAAGTACAGGCCCTACTTTGATGCAGCTTCCGTTCATGCTAAGTACGGGTCCTTATCAATATCTAGATGCTCTTGAGGGTCGGTAACCATAGGGGGACGAATCGCGATAATCACAGTGGCGGCACGCTGTTTCGCTGGAAATACAATGATAAGTTATCTAGCAGAATGCAATCTTATCCGACTATGATAATGCAATCCTTTTCCAGGAATTTACACACGTTCGATCTGCGTCTCTGATCCTCTGTAACCGTCTTTCTGATTCATTGTGGACTCGGGACACCCCCACCACCTCGTTACTACAGTAGTCCTTCGTCTTGTTGCGCTCCTTCTTCCCTAAGGTGTACGTACGTCATGGGGCTTTGCGTGAGTGGTAGGCTTTTGAATCTGTCTATTTACACATCTAACACATTTTCCGGTTTTCTTTTCTGCTCCAGTTCACTTTCCTTCGTCGCACTTTGCGTTTCAGTCCCGCGAATCGAGGAAATTTTTTCATAGGATAACGGCACACGCATGCCGTTATCCTGGGAAAGCAGTATTCTCTCTGTCATCGGACTTCTGGCCTCCTCAGAGCTGTATTGGACCGATTCAGTGTGATTGTGGCGCCATGACATCCCATGTGGGTTCAGACCTTACGATATCAAATACACATGGTACTGTAACGGTGAGCAGAGCTCAAACGGCGTGGTCCGCGGAGAGGCCATGGTGGATTGATGGCGTTGGTGGCAGTTCAAGAAGGTGGAAGTACAGATTCAAGTCGCAGTACAGCACTGCCCGCGCAGGCTCAAGTAGAGTATGTGCAGCCGCCTGTGGTCGAAGACTGGTTGAACACTAAGCATTAACGTATTCATGGGAGACTGCCTCTGTCAATGAGCCAACATGCCACCAGCTAATTAGGTCAGAGTATTACGATTTGTGCCGTTCAAGCAAAGATGATGAGGTTCGACGATACGGCCTGAAAAGCATAGAATTACCCAAAGAACTCCAAAGAATTGCGTGTGAGCAGTATGTGAGTTCACGCTAAGAACAGTGGACGATGCGCCAAGACCATGATTATGTAACTGATCACGCGCCTGCGAGCAACGATGAGGACGCTCGTAGAAATTTGAAGTTTCACCGCTAACCTCATCCATGCTTCAAAGCAAGGCATGAACTCTGAAACTATCCACGACGAATCGCCTGAGCCGTCTGGCAAAGGGAAGCAACGAGCTGATGATGCCACAGAACACACGTCATTGCTTACCAGCGGAGCGCCGTCGTCCTATTCTGAGCATCCATCTGCCACAACAGAGCTTTCCACTCGGACACTTCGCTCTCGATTGAAATTCGTATTCGTGACATCCTTGTCATTCTGTGTTCTTGTATTTGTGCTCGTGGCATTGCTTGCGTGGTCCTATGCAGCCAAGGCTTCGAGGGTTTCACCGGATGACGTTGTTCATAACGCGTTGTTCTTCCAAGGACCCGACCGGGTAGATGTACTGAACTTCACCTCATCTGGTGACATGTGGGTCAACGTAGACACAAGAATAGGCATGAACGCTGGGTCCATCATTGGCGTAAATACTGACAGGGAGGATGATATCCTTCAATACTTTTGGAAGGCTATGGGACGATGGAGTGTCCGGCGGCTTGACAGGGTATCCGTTACACTGTCCAAGATGGACATACGATCGCAACGAAACTCATCTGTTGTCCTTGCATCCATTACCACTCAACCTTTAGTCGTACCCTTGACTGCGGACCCACCACGGGATATGTCCTGGCTCACCAACGTCTCCACGTTGATTCTAATACGACCGACGAACGATACTTCTGCACTACTTGAACTCCTTCGTCAGTCATGGCGACATGGTTCCGTTGACGTCATTGCAGATGTTGGACTTGTGTCAGTTCGGGGAGGTGATTTAAATCAGAAGGGCTGGCGAGATCTTTTTCATAAGAAATTTTCCAGTCTCCATACATCGATCGATCTACCAAGTTAGTCTATATTCTTCCTGACTGACAGTTCGCTGATTTCATATCCGCCAGTCCCGTCTTTGCCTGGGCTCCCCCCACCCGGCCATGAAGCCCCGCCTCCGTCTTTTGAGGATCTCGTCACACTAAAGTCATTCAGCATATCGAGCGAACCTACTAATCTCGTTCTCCGCGCAAGTGCCACAGTAGTAAACCCTGTTCCACCGACATTCAACCTAACAGCGCCATCCATCCCTTTCATAGTTTCAGTTCTTCCATCCAATTCCTCGTTTAAGCCTATACCAGTCGCATCGGTATCCACCGCGCCGTTCACCCTTACCCGCCCCAACATCACGCTCGATATATCAGGGAAAGTCCTTCCTCTTCCAGCCGAGACCGCACCGATCCTCTCCAAATTCCTTTCGCGGTACCTCTCCAAACAGTCCAACTCCATCCTCATCTCTTGTCCTCTATTCCCAGGACTCGCCATCGAAACCCTATTCCCATCACCCGACCCACCGCCTCGTATCCTCCGAAACGTGACCATCCGCGACATGAAGATCAAGCCCGGTAATACGTTTCTCGCCAGCGGGACGGTTTTTGCGCGCGTAGTACTTCCAAAAGGGATCAACGTCGACATCAACGTCTCGCGCGTCCTTCCAGATGTGCTAGTATTCGATGGTGAAGTGCCAAACTCAACGTACATCCTTCCAACGCAGGCGCCCCTCCCCGACCCGCTTCCAGAGCGCGCTTTCGGCCGTATCCGACCAGAGGACTGGTTGGACGCTGTGAGCGCACGCGACGAATCAGAAGACGGCGAGGGCGCTGCGTATGCTGTTACCGCGAAGATCGTGGATGTGCCGTTGGAGGTACTTCCGGGACGACAGAAGGAGTTCAGCAACTTCGTAAGCAAGGTCCGTCATGTGATTCATGTTTCCGGTGGAATGTCACCGTCTTATTCTCTTCTTTGAATTCAAAGGTTATCTTTGGCCCGGGTGGAGCTGTGGCGGGCATCTTGGGCACAGCGTCTGTTGCAGCGAAAGTGCGTGGGTTGCCTATCCCGGAACAAGATCGCGATGGTGAAATGGAGTTGCATGGGCTTCCGTTCAAAGGAAGTGTAAGGGTGGGAAAGAAATCAATGTACTCGCCGGATATGTCTTTGAGTTCCCTCAAACGTGTTTTGCGAAACTTGTTTGCTCATGCTCCCGAGGATCAGGAAGCTGATGATGCTTGGACGTTGTTATGATAGTTACCTTTGCACTCATATGTGCTGTACAGCCTAAATCATCTACAAGTTCTGTATTATTTAGCAATTGGTTTAAATCCTGCGGACTTCGAGGAAAACGATGATATTGAACAACGATATTGACTTGAGACGGTGGATTGTGCTGTATGGGTGCACTTGACATGACATGTTTACATGTTCTGTGACACGTTAAGCTGCCTCCGGCTTTCAGTTATAGTGTTTGACGACAACACCATTAACGATCTCCTCTTCAACTCCTTCCTCCTCACCTTTCTTGAGCTCTACTTTCCCATATGACGCTGTCCTTCCTCTTCGCCAAGCCCCCATCGTTGGAGCATCTCCAGGATCACACAACCTCGAGATACCTTCCCTCTGCAGTATATGGCTTTCCTCAAGCGGCGCAAGTCTCGTGCCGTCGTCGGGCATGGCAAAATAAAACACACCCAGACGGGGAATGTCGCGTTGATCCGCCGGCGGCTGAACGACGCGATGTCGGGTAGAAGGATAATATCCCCCGCATAAGAATTCGAGCGCGTCTCCTGCGTTCACGACCTACGGTATGAGTGGAGGGACATCAAGTGAGTCTCCATAATCGTACTTAACAGAAGGGTTTTAACTACGGGATACTACGTACCAAGGCATTGTCGATATGCCGTACCCAGCGCCATTTGCCATCGAATGAGAGAATCTGGAGACCGCCGACGGGTTGAGACCAGAGTATGGTGAGTGAGCCGAAGTCTATACTCGGAGTCAGATGCCAGCCGCCGTGCATTTGGGGGTGAAATATAGAAGCTCGCCTGTATGACCTTTCAGCCAAACATTTCTTGTTTTAAGTTCCTCTTCTGAGGACCGTGGGTGGCTGTTTTGAAGCGTAATGAAATATTTGTTTCCTGAAAGGTAAGTCCATAGCTCACTACTTCATAAATCTAACTTGAACGAGGCGTGAGTTTTCTATTTAATATAAACTTCCAGCGGTCCATACCAGAAGTATGCCCAGGTGCGGCGAAACCATGCTTCTCGACCAGCGTCTCCTCAGGCAACTCGAGCCCCAAAGCTAATAACCTTGATAAACCTGAGCTTCCGAAAACCAGTCCAATGGACGAGATATAAACTGTACTACCTTAGAATAGGGTGGAGGATATTATAATGATTGTGGAGAACGAAGTCTTCTATCAGTGGGAGGAATGGCTGCATGGCCAGTGGATGCGCGCGTTCATAGAGATGTCGATTTACTGCTCTTAAAAATTAGAGGAAGTACTTGGTCAATAAAGGCTTCTTACTGTTGTAGTGTTCCACCTGATCTTGGACACCACCCTCAATAACCTTTTATACAGGAGTCAGCCCTGTAACTCTTTTCAATGAGTGCATGGTCTTACGAACCCACGTTCGTTGAGGTTTGTATCCCTCGTAAACCTCACTGGTTTCACTCATGTACAGGGCTTTCTCGGACGAGCTGACAGTATCGAATGTGAGATTCGCAATGCTGAAAATATCATTGGTCTGATTGAAACCTAACATTAGAATCTCGACCAATACATGATACGGCCGGCCTACCTGTTCAGACGTATAGCCATGATTGATAACGTAGAAGAAGCCATGTGTCTTCATGGCTTGAGTGACTTCGATGGCGAGTTTCGCCCGGCCTTCAGGAGTACTGGCCTTCGACAAGTCAATGATGGGCAAGTCAGCATAGTCAACTACAGGGAAGTCGCATCACTCAGATTAACGAGGAGAAAGTATCGATACATACGAGATTCCTTTGTCGGAGCAGGGGCTTTATACTGGGGGGCTGAGGACACCGTTTTCTGATTGTTAGACGTCTGAATCTGCGGGGGTGTTACTATGGTCATTCTGTGTTAAGTTGTCGCACACGAGGGAGAAAGGGAAGATAAGGGAGTCTTTTGGTTCCCTGCGGGGATTTTAATACGCTGAGAACATGGGCGACAGGTTCTTGATATCGTGTCGAATAAAAACTCCATTTCAGGTTGATTTGTCACAA